>VWYK01068229.1:15856-34628 GCA_013399775.1 Semnornis frantzii
AGAAAAAAAAAAAGAAGAAATTAATTCTTGATTTTCAGTTATGGACTGGCCATATAAATGAAGCATTTATTTCCTGCAGTAAAAACTCTCAGCCTTTTTTCTCTGTGCCTGTACAGCATATTCTCTGGTTATGGTTCATAGTATGAAATTAAGAAGTGTAAAGCTTCAGGCCATTTTCTTAAAGATATTGAGTCACCATTCCATTCAGCATTGAAATTCTCAATTAATTAGATATTCAAAAAGCAAATTTGAATTCCTAAACACCACAAGAAATTCGACAGAGGCTCAAAAAATCAGCTGAATGTGACTATGTTGAATGGTGCAGTATCTTTAGATATTGATTATATTATTATTCATGACAAGCTAATAATTTAAGGTTGAGGACACCTTTATTAAGGCATATCTACAGAGGCCTTGGAATTTAGGAATACTTCACAAATGTCTCTTGACATCTACAAGTCTATCAGAGGACTGTAGCTCTCATACTATTATTTAAAACAAAAAGTACCTCACCATAAAAGGCACCCACTTACTGGTTGTGACTGACAGAGAAGTCTCTGTGGTGTCTAAATCAGATGACCTAGTGATTTGACTGCAAGAGCAGTGTGACGCAGGGAAGATCCATATATAGATTTCCAGGGTAGAAGCAGGTTTGCTTTGTTTAGAGGCATGCATCTGTGTAAAAGGCTTTAAATTCTTATGGATGAATAAGAAGAGAAAAGCATAGAAGCCATGCAGGTTTACAAGGCCTAAGAAGGAAGTCTTCAAGGGTAAAACCACAAGTTCACAAGCTTTCCTCAGCTGTGTTACCAGCACAGCATATGCTGCTAAACAAGTGCTTGATTTTGTAACCAATTGTTTGATAGGCAGTATCGGTGACAGATGAACCCTTACCATCAGCATTTTGAACTGTTCATTATGGGAAGTTGTCCCATTCCATATTGCATTGTCATTTTGATTGGAATGCTCAACAGCTTTATGAAGCATTTTAAATACCAGTTGTATGTTTTCTCATTTACTCTTCAACCGAAGTTGTACTGTGTACATAATGCACAGCATGGAAGTCCAAATACAATCTACCACTTGTATGGTGTTTGGGAAGATAATGTGTAATGGATTTATATCTACTATTCTGAAGGAAGTATCTACTTTTCACTTTTTATTTATCAAGTCTTTCTTTTCCAATGAAGAGACATGTACAAGTTAGCTTAGGCCAGCTATTGGTATATACTTTTTTTTTTTCTTTCTTTGCTGTTAATTCTGATAGGGAATGCAAAGACTTTAGCTGAAAAGGGAAGAAAGGGTTGTTTGAAAACAGAGTATTGTTAAGTATATGCAACCAATTTTTGCTTTAACTCCAAAACTTTCTCCTGCTCATTTTCAAATTATGCCTCCATAAATCAGCCAGGACACCCTCTGAAAAAGCATTAATAACTATGGGCTGGAGAAGAGCCCAAACACGCTTGTCTTTTCTTGCTCAAAAGGTGTTCCCTGTTTCCAGTGGGTGGTTCAAATCCAGCCAAAAGCAGCTTCCAGCTTTTCTTTGTCAGCAACATGCCCTTGAGAACACAGGCTCTTCACAGAATATCACACTGGAAATTCTCCTTTCCAAACATCCTGCTGTGGTGAAATCAAGAGGTGTTTGCAAACCTGAAACACTACAGCATTTTCTGTTCTGACGAATGGTTTCTCTCAGTGATGTTATTAACTAGAGGTTTGGAAGACTATTATTACAAAGTGCTTTACAAGCATTATCACTGTCAGGCTAGAGAAAAAGGTGAACTGAAAGGAAATCCCGAAGAGATATTTTACACGGTACTGTCGCTATTAATCTGCAGTCAAATTTCTGAACGCAAAATACTTGGGACCTTGGGTTTTTACCATTACCTCATTAAAAAGTTAAGAACATAAATCTTGTGGCTTCTTTACAGGTCATGTCCTTCATAGTACTGTCGCATGATGCACAGCCAATGCTACAAGAAAATAAGCACACATAGCTATCCCAAGTGTCATTCCATACAGCAGTCACCTGGTCTGAGTATCCCAAATGGAGAGCAGTGGCTGCAGCTCCTTCAGAAGCTTACCTTTAAATTTGTGGGTTGAAGAATCATTCAGGACTGAACAACTGGGAAGCCAGTATGGACCAGACTCAGCCTTGGGAGCTACTCCTCCATTACTGCAAAGCACTGAACACTCATGCTGCCCATGAGCAGAGAGCAGATTCCAGGACCATGGGCTGCTTCTTGGCAAATCAGGCAAATTCACACAAAGCCATGGGTTGCCATGGTTCAGCTTTCAGTGCCAGTGCCATATTGTTAAAGCTAACAGTCAAAACCAATAGCTTTAAGTGTTGAAATACTAGTACACAAGATACTGTGCTCTGTTTTCAGAATGGGATAAGCTACTTAGCAGTTACTCTCAGGCCTTCCTAAATGTGTCAATGTACAGTTAACATGAAATAAATACATGTTCCGTTTCACAAACTGAGTGCTTGTAAACAGAGATACGAAGCATAATCAGGATTTGTGTTTACCATTTACCTTGTATGGAAAGTCAGCAGAAGTGCATATCACTGAATTTATTATATAAAATAGGGCTTTATTGCATCTTGACCCATAACTTTGCCTACCATCTTGTAACCCCTCCATTGAGGGTTATATCCTCTCCGCTGTTGTCCGCTTCTCTCATCACAGGCTTTTACACATTTTGTGACACCCAGGGTAGAGGGAAAGATGAAATACTGAAAACTGAGCTTATCACACAAATGGCTTTTGAAAAATTCTCCTGTTATTCCATGCAAAGCACAGATCTGTTGGAAAAGTGAAGTACACCTATGTATAGCTATAAAACCTTCCCCTTTTGCGTGCAGTGTATTTGAATATTTCAGGAGAAGAAATATTAAAATAGCACTGGAGCAACCAATGTTGTGCCTATGGTTTCATTTCAGCCACAAACACCCCTAGGCTATCTCCAGAAGCCCATACATGGAAACATCAGCTGGTAAAGCAAGTTCATCACTATCACTCAGACAGCTGCAGCTACTAGAACTCAGCCACATAACTATCCAGGGCAAATTTTTTAGAAACATAACTGCACAGGAAATGAAACCTTAAAATAAAAGATCGAGTAGATTACAGAATTAATTGAAAAATATTTTTGTGATAGTAGTCTAATTGGTAAAGCTCTGGACTAGGCATCGGTCTGGATTTAATTTCCAGTTCTAAAGCTAGTTGGTTTGTGTCCCCTAAAAAAAAAAGAATCGCCCTGATGCGAAGCTACTGAAGTTTCACACACGCATGCTGCAGACCCTGCTACATAGGAACCTATAAAAAGAACCAATCTAAACCTGATGGATTTGTAGCAAAGACTTAGGGTGTAACTCATAAAACAAAGCATGAGAACCAGTGCGTGGGTCATCTGAAAAATGATCAGTTATTAGACATTTTTTATGAACAACATTCAAGAATTTGGACCCCACAGGGATAAATCTGATCCCCAGTGTGTTATAGACTTCTGTAACTCTCATGTCCTTTGCCTGCTGAAACTGTTCACACAGAGCCCAAGGACAGTTTTCCAGAGCACTGCAATCAGTGGGCAGAGGAAAGCTATTTGAGCTCTTTTTCTCCCAATTCCTCCCACTTACCTTGTCCACTCATGTTGCAGATTTTTGAAGAAAGGACTGTGCTCTAAGTTTTTATACTCCCTAACTACAGTCTTAGGTAAGCATGCTCTTTAAATATAACATATGGATATACTCTAGTAACCTTTCACTTTATACCTTGACTTAATAGCAAAGCATAGTATTTCAGAGTGTATATTTTGCTAACTAATTCTGGTTCACAAGGCATACCTTCAGCTTACTATTTTCTATTTGTACAACTCAGGCAAGGGTAGACATGTTTTAGTGATGCGTAAACTGATGAACAATACAAACTGAAAAGGCCATTCACCAGAAGACCCACTGAAAAATTCACCTCTAAGTGAACTTAAAATCAAAACAAATTAATGTCTACTTGTGAAATGTATACAGTTATTACACTTGGATACCTTTTTTTGACAGGTCCTAGAAAGTCAATGTGTACATGGCATGAGATTTTACAAGAAGGTCATGAACTGAAATACTGTGCCAACAACTTTTGCTATGTTCTGACACTGTGAATTGTCCTCATGCTTTTTTGCAGTAAGACAGGAACAGAAGTTGAAAAGACAAAACCAAACCAACCAAACAACCCAACAACGAGACCAAACAAAACAAACAAAACCCCCCCAACAAACCAGAAACCACCAACCCCTGTATGTGTTATACACCTGACACACTGGAAGTTTTTATTTGCAATATTTTGGAGCACAAACCAGCGTTGTAAGCAAAAGCATGCGTTGCAGTGTCCTGTTCCATGTATTTTCCAGTGTATACTCAGAACCAGTACTGACCTCCCACTAGAGGATCACTCCACAATACATATAAAGCAGTGATTTGGGAAGAAAGCTGATTTTCTAATTCCAGTATTCTGGAGCTGAAAGTTGACTTTTGAGAGTTGCCTTTTGGGAAGCTGGATATATGGTTAAGATTTTAGCTTTTTCCATTTGTATTGCAAATTTATTTCTTACACAATAACTTTTCTACTTTGTTAAAAAGTTGCTAAGAGCAACCCAATCAATGAATTCTTATAGGCATTGCTACCATTACTATCTATGACATAAAAGAAGATTTTAAGTTAGCTTAATTAAATAGGAAAAGTCAAGACATTGAATACATCTCTAACATCACTAAACTCAGAGTAAGGCAAATCAAGCAAATTAAAAGAGAACCAAACACCGACCCCTGGAGTCACATGCTAACATTTCAACCCCTAGCTCTTGCAAAACAGAAAAAACTTGAAAATATGAAACAAAAGTAATTACTGTGATTTTCACATGGCTTACAGCACTGTGCAAAAGCAAAATGTTGCACATAGGACACCCAGCCTCCCACCATGGCAAGGATTTCCATATTCTAAGACATGGATTGTTAAGGCTCGGGTCTGCTTCTGCACTCAGTTTGTTTTACATCAAGTTGTCTTTACAGAGAAATGAAGCATGTTTTATCAATTCCAAAGACCCCCGTTGAGCTTATTCCATACATGCGTCAGCAGTCCACAGCAGATGACTGTCACGAAACGCAGACAGTGGCAAAGAAGGATGGAGGATTTTAATGCCTAAAGTTTTATCAGTGAACATTCATGATGCTAGAAGAGACTTTTCAATCATCTTTACCTGTAAACAATGGATGTCCAGCTGGCTGCTGAAGACTCTGGAATGCGCCTCTAAATTCTCAGCACATTAAAGGCAGTGCAGTGTTCTCCCTGCTGATGGTGTTAATCCAATCATTATCAGCACCAGTCTTGCTTGGCCAAATACTAAGAGCACAAAACAAAACCACAAGCCTTAACATAGCCTCAAATGTGACAGAGAATCTGAAATACATGATTCTACTGAGAAGAAGGGAGAAGAGTGATTCTAGTATGAAAATGGTAAATTATCATGCCACATTAATTTATTTGTGCACATACAATAAGAAAAGAAAGGAAGGGAAATAGTAGTGCATATACCCACAGTAGAAGTCCCCCTAACTCCCAGGGCATCACAGCAAGGGTTCCACAGATAACAAGGCCTCCTGATCAATAAGATGCTCTCAGCCTGCTCATTTATGCATTAACAAAATGTGTAGCAGTTCACTCAGCTGATAAAGGTTCCCACAGGAGACTGTTCAAGGGAAAACAAAGTATCAAAATGAACAAAAGTGATTAAAGGAAGAAAAAAAAAAAAAAGAGAGAGAGACAATGAAATGGAAACCCCACAGTCAGTATGTCCCTCTCATCTCGGCATGCTGCCCTTCCTCTTCACCAGCTCAAAGCCTAGCAAGGAAGCATCTCAGCAGATAGACTTCACTCTGTACACAGACATTCAGCCTGGATTTCAGAGTGTAAACTGCTTTATTTTAGCAGTGCCCGGTGCATAAATACTTCAGTTTAAGGCAATATAAAGCACTCTTCTAGCAATTACCACAATATCAAAAGCCTGGCTCTAGCTTTAGAAGCCATAAGTCCACCGAGTCCACGTTTAGCATTAAGGCCACCTGGGAAGAAGTCGGAGTAGATTCAGGGATAACAGATAATATCATTATCCATGACCTCTGCTGACAGCGTAATTTCCAACAGCCAGACTGTTGTGCAGAGCCCTATACTCAGTCCATCAATAACCACACTATAACCTAGACCTCAGAAAGTACAGCCCCTGCACTGGTCCATGTTCAGTGCTGCATGGTTTCAGTTTGTTTTCTATTCTCATTGTCTCGACTCCTCCTCCAAACCACAACATACCTCCTCACTGCTTCCCCCAGCTCCTGGGGAGGAAAGCAGCCCTCTATGTGTTTAGAGCAGCAGATGATGTTTCAGTTGCTAGCACATATCCTGAACTTGTGAGAGAATAATATTGCTGCATATGAAGTGTGCTGGGGGTTTTAAAAAACTAATTAGATACTAAGTGAAGAAGATACAATTTACCATTAGAGATTTCATGGCTTCTCACAAGTAAGTTCAAGGTCAGTTATTCTGATCACCATCTACATTCCAGCTAGGATTCTGCTTCCTTAATTTAATCCTTTAGGTACAGCCTGTGACAACACAGCAACTGTGCTGTGAATCATATCATTAGAACAAAAAACCCAAGTGCTTCAGTAGTGACTGGACTAATAATATCCCAAAACAGTTTTTTAAAAGTACCTGACAATGAAAATCTCTTTAGAAGCAGATGACTTGGTTATAACAGAACTTGATTCAGAATATTGAGCTGTCCTGAGGCTGTCCCCTACACAGCAGTATAAAGAATCACTGAGGTACCAATAGGCACACATAAAACATAAGTAATGCAGAATAATTTTCAGCAGAGCACAGAGATAAAAAATCTGCATGTGTAGGCTGTCAAAAGCAGCACAACTCATTTTGCAATGAAAAAGAGAGAAGAGCAATGTTCTCAGTCTCCTGATGAAGCATTTTGCAACACTGTAGCTGCAGAGATTATGTACAGGTTGTGCGTGGCTTGCTTTCCCTTTTAGAGAGTTGTGCTTAGAAATAACTAGCGTCATTTCTGAGTTGTACCATGAATGTTTGCTTCCCAAATGGTAGAAATTAATCTGAGGACAGTGGAAACCAGAATGGTTAAAGTTACATGGCGGGCACTACTGGGACCAGCAAGAGGAGAATCTGCCTGCGGCTTCCCATCACTAAGTCTTTCCCAATTGACTGAAAGCTAAAGCAGTGCCATTAACGTTTTATGGAGTTCACAAATCAATATGAAATTCCATATGCTTTGCTAAGATACCACCACTTGTTTGGGAGTATGCAGGTATATAGAATGAATGTGAGTATACAGAGAGATAAGGGCTCCTCTCCATCCAGACTTGTATGAAGTCAAACAAAATGTATGTGGTATGTGGCATGTGGCAGAAAACGCAGGAGGATTCACAGAGTCATGCCACTAAAACTTGTCAGCTAAAATATTTCATTCTGTTAGTGGAAATAATTATTCTCACTCTCTAGAAATCTCCTTGTATTTTGAGTGGTTTGTTGAACAAATGCAACTGCACCATAAATCCATTCAGAGTATAAAGTGTCATGGCAAAAATGTAACATACTTTGAGAATTAAACATTGGTGATGAAACTCATCTGCAGTACTTTCTCTTTCCAAACTCTCTTAACACACATTTTTGTTATAATCTTCCTTCAATAATCAAATGTGGATAAGACATTCTGTTTCTGCTGAGGCAACTCATGACTTACAGTATTCAGGAGCAGTTTTTGATGGTCTTTGTCCTTTCCATCACTCTCCCTCTGCTGATTGCAGTAGTGCCTGCCTTGCAACATTAGCCATTCTGGTTTATACTCTGATAAAAGTGTGCATTCCTGTGTCTATTTTTGCACCCTGTCTAAATAAATATTGCCTTAGTATCAGGGAGATAAATAAAACCAGTAAGAATGGATAGTGAAATTTTACCCCAAATCAGAACATGGCTGTATACATTTGCCTACAACCAGAAGACACATGATGAAAACACAAACTTTCTGCTTTGAAGAAAGGTCCTCATCAGTGTTCCAAAGCCACTAGTTGTTACAGGGATGCCTACTCAGTTGTTTCCCCAAATCTTACAGGTAAGCTCTCAAATAACTTCAAAAGACAATTTCAACTCCTAAAGCTCTTCTGAAACTGCATTTCCATAGGCAGCACACCAATCTATAGGGCTGTGCAGCTTGATACATGCAGCAGAACATACATCCTTCTCCAGAGGCAGCAACTCAGATCAAGCTGATTGCTCATAAACAATCACCATCTTACTGTGATGATAACACAAGAAATTGAGATGTTCTGCATGCCAAACATCCTGCCAAACAGACATTTGAACTGGGGTAGTTGTTGCTCTATCTGTCTAAAATTCAGGTCTCCAACTGAGGAGAACAGCAGTTCAATTGGAGCTGTGATCATTCCCACACCCATCTGAAGCAGGCTGGTGTTCTGACTGAGATAAGAGTGCAGCAGGGTTTAGATAAGAACAGAGCATGGTAATGACTAGCATTGCTACTTCAGACCACACAACCTTCATTAATTTAATCATTACTGCAAGCTGCATCAGTACATCAAAAATTAAGTCACTTGAACATGGAGAAAGTTTCCAAATCCCATGTTTCTATTTCTTTTTAATAAAGCTCAAGCCTGCTAACAATCTGCTGCAGTACAATGGAAAATTCTCATTTAATAAAATAATGTAAAATCTATCTGGTGTGTGGGAAGAAGATAAGGGCTGTTTATCAACAGGAATAAAATGATTGAAATTGAAAATAAGATGTTGGATATCCCTCATTTGCAGACTGCACAACTGCAATTAGCAACACAAAGAAGGTATTCGCCATTTAAAAAAAATCTTAATGCACTGATGCATCTTGCTAAAACTATCTACATTGAAAGGTTCCTCCCCAGAATATGATTCATTTTAAACATGTGCAACTTAAAATTCATCTGAAGCATTTATATTCGAGATAAAATGCATCTATTTCAACGATGAATATATTCTGGATACCTGCACACAAGTATATATGCTTATACTTGCCTATGACAAGGCTTCAGTCATTTTTATTTTCTATTAAATGTCTATATAATTGACACCAAAGTCTTTTATCTCATTTCGTTCAGCATGTGTGGTCACTTAGAGATCTATACACAAATGCTATCTGAAGTGAGAATACAAACTAAAGCTTTTTTTCCTTAATGCATAAATTCAGAAACTCTTTCTGTAATTTGTTTTATAATTCCCTTTCTACCACATCGTACTTGCATTTAATATCACTTCAGCTGAAGTACAACGTAAATTTCTCACCAAAAGACTCCATCTTCAGGAGAAATGTCTGTGTTTCATCTTTGTATCTTCTATTTAGCATTTTTCAAATTAAATCTCTCCTAGATGAATCCAGTATATTGTTGAGCAGTTATTGAAATTTATGGACATGTTTAAGCTTTTTCATACTGCTGTTAACCATTATGATTACCTTCTTTAAATCTTTCATTTTACAGCTATCACTTCAGCAGATTGTGTTGGCGACATTCACAATTTTCTCAGATCACAGCCATGCCCATACTTAACATCTCAGGGTAGAGTTATGCTCCCAAAGCATTCCTTGGTTGTCTGCTTTAGCCTCCTGCCCCACTGAACCCCCAAATGTTCTACAATCAATCCAGCAGGTGGCTTGTGGTTTGGGATATCACCATCAGGCTTCGAGGAGACCTTATAGTAGCCTTCCAGTATCTGAAGGGTGCCTACAAGAAGGCTGGGGAGGGACTATTTACAAGGTCTTGTAATGACAGGCTCAGGGGCAATGGGTTTAAACTGGAAATGGGGAGATTTAGACTGCTTGTTAGGAGGAAGTTCTTTACAGTGAGGCTGGGGAGGCACTGGAACAGGTTGCCCAAAGAGGTTGTGGCTGCTCCCTCTCTGGAGGTGTTCAAGGCCAGGCTGGACGAGACCTTGAGTGATCTGTACTAGTGGGAGGTGTCCCTGCCTATGGCAGGGGGTTGGAACTAGATGATCCTTGAGGTCCCTTCCAACCTTACCATTCTATAGTCTGGGTGCACATTGTCACCTCTGCTTCCACTCTACAGAGAACCCAGTAGCAGTTGTTCCCAACAACTCAAATCCAAAGTCCAAATCCAAATCCAGCTCAGAGTCAAGGGAGAGGCATTTTCATTGCATAAGGAATGACACTGGTGGGAAAGCACATGGGCAGGCCACAGACCTCAGACTTAGTGGCTCCAGGTTCTTTGTCTCTTTTCCTGAGGTTGCTCTCCCCGAAACAGCAGGAGGGAGAGCAGAAAAACATGCCTGGGCAAGCCAGGAAAGGTACAAGCCCCATTTGGCCGGCTTAGGCCTACCACGACACATGCGCACACACACACAGATGGATATTGTGGTTGCTCTCACCATTAAGGTTTTTTTTTTATCTGGAGCATTTTTCATCAAACACAAAAGAAAAAATGAGTTTAAAAATAATTCTGCAATCGAGCGCACAGGTAAACCTGCCCAAATATCAAGGCTGAAAAAGGAAGGCTGACCTTCCAAACAACACAAAATCCTAGTTCTAGTCTCTCTCATTAAACCAGATCCAAAGATGATGAAGACATGTACCATACAATGAACTTAAATGCTTCCTTTTCTCCTCCCCATCTCCCTTGATCTTTTAAACTACAAGTCCTCAGGGCAAAGACCACCTCAGCACACAAAAGTGTTCTTGTAGCTAATCCTGCAGTGCAACCCCCTAGTCAGCATCTCTCCATATTTAAAATACAGACACTTACAGTGCCTGGCAAGAAGAAACAGAAATTCTAGGCGAACACTGTAGAGAATTTGGTAGTGACTTTTTTTTTTTTTTTTTTATTCTTTATATTTCCTCCCCCCTCTAACTACAAGGACATTTTACACTAGAGATATAGCATGTTGATTCGTGATCAACTAAAGCAGGCCATGCTGCAACCTGTGTGTGTCTGTGCCACATCATTAGGAGCTGTCCTTCAAAGCATTTAAAAACCCTTTTGTATTTGTACACACTCATATAGGTACTGTACTTTTCCACAGTTGAAGTCCCATTTACATTCTGAGGTGATGTGTCTAAACCAGCAATCTCACATCTCAGCAGTAACCAACCAGACAAAGAACTCATTACCACAGTGGCTGCTTGCTTATGGCATAAAAAAAAGGGAAGTCAGAGAGGTGGAGGTAAAGCAAAGCCTACTAGGGAGAGGATTAAGAACCTTTCCAGATACAGATTCTGCCTTTGCTCAGCCATGAGCCACTGTCCCGCTGCTGTGCCAGTGATGCTGCCCTCTGCATTAACACACCAGCATATCACCCACTGCAGTAGGTGTACTCTGGCTCTCCAGAGCCCAGTATCTGAGTTGAGTAGATCTGCAGTTACTGACGGCAAGATCAGTCACACCTCATCACAGCTTTAAGCGGACCTGACTCTAATACAGTTTGAGTCATATAGAGAAAATACAGAACTTTGGAACCTGAATAAATACTTCCATGCCCAAGAGGGCCACTTTTTTGCAGAGTAACACAAAAGTCATGCTAGAAACGGCAACTCTGAACACACTGCTTTTTAGACACAATTCACACACTTCTCCCAGTTTCTCTTCCTGGTATCTTAACTAGCCTCTATTTTACTGCTTAAATTTTCCTTGTTATAAATGGTAATAAATCATCATTAAAACCAAAATTAATTCTGAGTTTTATTTTTAATAGGTAAATTAAATACTAACATGACTGTCACAGTAAGTATTAATGATATTAAAAGTTACTATTTTTCATAAGAATATGCTCAATTTTTCCATGTTATGCCACTGGTATCTGGTAAAATAATTTGGTAGGTCATGATGTTTATATAAAGCAACTTTTAATAAGGTATAATTTTTTTCCAGATTTCTTGCTGGAGTGAGTACAATGTGCTCTGGGTTATTTAACCTGACTTCTTGCTAGAGCAAGTGTAATGTGCTCTAGGTTATTTAACCACATCTCAGTGGAAAGGAGCAAAGACCCTGCAGTGAAAGCATGGAGTGCAGCTGCTCCATTCTGCCCAGACTCAGAGTGATGCTCATTCACTCTTTACAAACATGAGAAGCCTTAGGGACAAATAAACTGGCATAAACATTTGCTGAATTTGAAGGTACCAACATTTTCAACAGTTTAATATCTTTCTAGTTGTGGCCATTTTCTGAGCAGCCATTTCACAGAAGTAAATCATTTGGGGATTTAACCCCAGAACCATTTGAGGATTTACTGCAGTCACCTCATGCTTTTTGCCCAGAGGACCACACAGGTATGTAGTTACTGGCTTACATGCAGCAGAAACATTTGTTTTTTGTAAGTGAGTCTAAGTTTTCTGACTCACCAACTTGCCCACACAGGAAAATATTCATCACAGTTCTGTACAACTTTGTCTCATGGCTACAGTCCTAATTCTCACTGACAAATTCTGTCACAAAAGTAATCAAAGCGATTGGAGAAAGTTTAGGAGGAAAACCAAGGCAACAAACCTAATGCCACCAAAACGAGGTAACCAGAGAGCTAACACTGTGCGCAGGGCTGCTTGTTTCACAGCCACCATAATGGGAAATTGGAAAGGCAGAAACATCTCCATATCTTTCACACTGCAACCTTACATGCATTAGAAGTTACAGTCTAATAACAAACCCAGGAACTCTCTAGCAAATAAGGTTTTTGAAGAAACTTTACCAATAACTTGGTTCTCATCTGTCCTACAAATTAAAAAGTGTCAGTTACCATAGACAAGTGATGCATTACTTCAGCTTTCAGCAGCAGTCCCATGAAAGAACACATTACTAGTGCAATTTTTTATGACACTAGTAATACTGCATCAAATACAGGAAAGGTTAAAAGAGTATTAATTGTAAAATGCTGAGCACCTGATTTGGAGAAGTCATCCATTTGTTTCCTGTTGGACCTGTTTCCCATGGACTTGGAAGGCTGAAAATATGATTTTGGGGGAAAAGCCCTTCTTGGTAACCAGCCAAAAAATGTCCAAACTTATAATTTATTATTAAAGATTGTCAAATATAAGTATACAGACAAACACCTCAGGCCTAAATATACTTTAAATGCATATTTAAATTGAAGTTTCACTTAAATAAATTGGTGTATCAATGATTAAAGGCAGAATACACTTATCAGAATAGTCACATTTCTGAATACAAAACCTCTTGTAGAAAACTTCTAACCTATTTGTTTGTAGGTCAGGAGCTATAGTCAACATTCATAATTCTGCTTCAGAAAAATCTATGTTTTGCAAGACCTTAGCCACCTCCATCTCCTAGTCATCAAGTTCACATACCCAGGGTGACACCACTGTTGGCAAAGCACAATCTTACTTGATTTTGACAGGCATGTCCTTCTGTGGGCAATCACAAATCATAAAGTAGTTCTCTGTGTATGGGTTCTCCAGTACCATTTTGCAATCAGATTCAGATACTTAAACAGGATTACAATCCCTAATGCAGGCACAGTTAGGGTTTTGATTCAGTCAGGTGCTGCAATGTGCTCCTAAATCTGACAGAGATTTTAGCAGCTTCAGATTGCTTCAGTTGGCACTTACAGATGCCTCAAATCAAAGCCTTTGACACTTCTGCAACAGAAAAAGGATAATGGTAGGAATGACAGATTTATGCAATCATAGTGAGCATTATTAGAAGCAGAACTTCTCTAAGGGACATAAATAAGAGCCTAAGCCATCAGTAATTCCATAGCCATCTTCCTGACCGCATTTACTTGTCCAAGCTATTACCTTGTGCAACAGATGTTATTTGACCAAACTGACATGTCTTTCTTAAAGGGCACTGTTGATTCATCAGTAATGAATTAAGTGACTGCAGGAAAATTCTCACATTATAAACAATGAAAAAGGATTTTTATTTACAATACAAATAACAGCACAAAAATCTGTCAAGCCTTTCCTGTTTAAAACAGCTTGTTCACTCAACTTTAGGAAGGGAAAGAGACTTACTTCACCATGTCAATCACAAACCATAATTCATTACATGCTTGTTTGATTTTCCAACTTAGTACAATTACATGTTGTTGATTCTAAATACAATTTAAGTAAAGGCAGGTATCAAAAAAAAAAAAAAACCTGCACATTCTGATTCATTGGTATGCCATGCAGCCAAAGACTTGTAGAAGCTGTTAATGATACATGAATTATGTATGCTACAGCTCAATACAACATTTGGTGTGATTTAAACAGCATGAACTTTTAGTGAAAGTCATTTTGATTCTGTGATGTATTACACTTTGAAAGCCCTTAGCAGGAGGAGGGAATTGAATGATGTTCTCTGAAAGCTTTTATTTGTTAAGCATACACAATGCAGCTGCAACTAGATCTTAAATAATGGCAAGGAATGAAAGATCTGATATAAAATTAGTTTGCTGCACAACTTCATTCTGTGTAAGTCAGGGAACAGGAAGTAAAAGAGGAAGAAAATGGACAAGGATCTACCATTCCACTTTTCCTCTGTAGCAGCTGAATTTCAACCTACCTTCATAATATTTCTCATTTTAAACATCACTGTTCAACTGAACATTTCACTTTGCAACACCAAGCAGTTGGCTCCCAGTCCTGTGATTAGGCTGCCATCTCAATAATGAAGCTATGAATCACTAGCAGAAAGAGCCATCCAGTTGCTTACAAAGGGTGAAAAAGGAATTTGCCCAAGTATATAACTCATTTTTAAAAAGTTAAATGCAAAAAGGGGAAGGAAGATTAAAACACAGGTGGATAATGTGATCCATAGCTTTATTTTCTCTTTTAAATACATCTGAACATGACAGCACCAATTTCTGATGCCCAAGGAGAGATTTAAGCAATGACCTACTTTCTAAGTATCCAAAGCAATCCTTCAGAGAGAAGTATTGTTAAGATTTACACAATTTGTCCATGGACAGAGATGCTCCTTTACTAGCTCTGTTCTTGCAAAAAAAAGTGGGTTTATTACTATGGTATTACAAAGAAGCCTTTCAAGTGTGCAATAAAAATCAGAGGCCCATTTTACTAACACTATATGTTTGTAAGTACAGGATTTTCTCTCCTTACTGTAATATTTTGGGAGTTTACTTAAGAGTGTTTATAAATTACCTATCTCCTTTATCACTTCTTAAAAAGAAAACTCCCATTGGCATGGTACTAGGTACAGGCATAGAGCACAAACCATACTTGGGAAAACTTTGTCTTGAAACCAGAATGCAGCGACAGAAAAGAAGTGTTGTCCCTGTTTTATGAATGGAAATAGCAGTAGTCTCCCTCCACATAATTTTAAAATCTTGTAATCTAGCAGAGAAAATAACTGAGCTCTCTGACATGTCAGCGAAACGGCTTTGACAAGTAAGTTACTTTGCTGTACTAAATCTTAAGTTTACTCATAACATAGGATCATCCTTTTGGGGTTGAGCTTGAACATATGGGGGTTTTGTGAATGAATTAATCCCTTCTCCTGAAGTTTAAGACAGAAGCATAAATGTTGTGACACTCTTGCAAGATACTTATAAACTACTACAAAGCACGATACCAAAGACTATCAGTTACCTTTTCACACCAGCCCCTAACAAGGACAGGGTCTTTTAATCCTGAAGAAAATCTAGCCAGGGAACCACTGCAGTTTTTGTGTGAGGGATAACACTGCTTCAGCATAACCTACTGGGAGTTGCCCATTCAGTACAATCTGACATAAATAACACCAACAATTATCTGTCTACTAGAAATATGGTTACAGTCTTGAAAGACAGAAGGGCACAGAACCTTTAGCCAATAAAATGAAGTGAAAGAACAATTCAAGTCTAAGCTCCCCAGACCTGGCGATGTTAGAGACACTGTCTGGAAATGACAATACTCTAATATTTTAGACACACACTTCAGAAAATCTGCAAGGATTTATGGCAGACACAGCATCCAGTAAAGAATTAAAAGGTGCATACGGTTACTTCCTCTACACATAGAATGCATTTCTCACTATAGGCAAGGCTTATAAAATTAAATAAATGAGAGTACAATTAGATCTCAAAAAGAATCAGAGTAGTTGCTCATACTGTTCAAAGAAAATAGAAATTCACTTAAACATGTTTATTCTTACAACACTTGGCAAAGGTTTTGGGATTTGTTTGGTACAAATTCTTGGGGAATATTTGCAGAGAGTGGCATTTTCAGCAAACAGAATGACGGCACTTGGTCTGGAGGCAGATAGATCACCAACAAAATAATTTCTTTTAGTAGAGTTTCTGCACTGCTACATCATCATCATAACGAAAACATGGTACATCAGATACAAAGTTCATAATTCGGAGAATAGAATCACAGAATCAACCAGGTTGGAAGAGACCTCTGAGATCATCCAGTCCAAATTATGCCCTATCCAATCAATTAGACCATGGCACTAAGTGCCCCATTCAGTCTTTTCTTGAACACCTCCAGGGACAGTGACTTCGCCACCTCCATGGCAGCCCATTCCAATGGCAAATCACTCTCTCTGGGAAGAACTTCCTCCTAATATCCAGCCTATACCCTCCCTGGCACAGCCTGAGACTATGTCCCCTCATTCTGTTGCTGGATGCCTGGGAGAAGAGACCAACCCTCACCTGGCTACAACCTCCTTTCAGGTAGTTGTAGACAGTGATGATGTCACCCCTGAGCCTCCTCTTCTCCAGGCTAAACAACTCAAGTTCCCTCAGCCTCTCCTCACAGGACTGTGCTCCAGGCCTCTCACCAGCTTCATCACCCTTCTCTGGAGAGGTTCCAGTACCTCAACATCTCTCTTGAATTGCGGGGCCCAGAACTGGACACAGTACTCAAGGTGTGGCCCAACCAGTGCTGAGTACAGGGGAAGAATAACCTCCCTTGCCCTATTGGTCACACTGCTCCTGATACAGGCCAGGATGTCATTGGCTTTCCTGGCCACCTGGGTGCACTGCTGGCTGGATGCTTAAAGAATGCAAAAAACCTGCGCCTTTTGGAAGAATTTTCAATATTTCAAAAACATTCCTGTTCTGTATCCCCTCTGACAGAGCTTAGGGACCCTGAATTGAGGAAGCCCCTCCTGCTTTAATAATGAGTCATATTTTAAACAGAACTCATTCAAAGAAAATCAAAATTGTCATTGCTGAAATTTCTGTCCTAAATTGAATAGCAATGCTAATTTGCAGTAGATCAGTATAGGCTAGTACACTCTAGCTGCTACCGTGATAGGAACATGTTATTTAGGTCCTTTGTTTGTTAAATTAATACATTTTTATTCTGACCACAGAGAAATATGAAGTAATAAAAATTTCAAAGAACACAAAGATGATACTAATACCATTGATTAGCAAGAGCATTACACTGTGCTGGTGATTCATGCAGTAGGTGTAATGTACTCATTTACCACTTGCGGTCTTGTAATACAACTGCATATTGTTGATGCTGGCCAAAGTTTTCAAAAATCCATCCAAGTTGATTTATGTATTAAAAAACAACTAAAACAACCAACCCACCCAAAAACATAGACAGGTATGTGTCTTTCATGACTTCAGATTGTTGAGCAGGTTAAGAGTCATTATCTTGAAAAACATCAGCCCTATACAGAAGTCCACAGATTCTGCTGTTTACTTTTGTTCTTTTCTGTCAAAACTAAAACAAGATTGCAAATGCTACTATAGTAATTGTTCATAAATTTTAGCTACTGCTATATGAATTCATTTTTAAAATGTAGAAATCTGTGTTTGGGGAAAAAAAAACCAAAAGACATACCCCAAATCCGGATATCAATCAGTCTGGGAGCTAAGAGAAGAGATTAAATAATAAATATAGACTGAGATTAGACAGCTAGAGGGGAAAATGTAGAAATACATCTCTCAGGCAAAATTCCAGACAGTAGATGGGCCAAGGAAACTGCTTAAACCAACAGTAAAAAGGTGTCTTTACACAAAACACTGTCTATTTTTGTGTATTATTTTATCCTCTCTCTTTACTGTGATTCCACTGTAAATTACATATTTGGTTTTTTGAAAGGTGTTCTAATACAAAAAACCTCCATGCAGTTTGCAGTCTTTCAGGAAAGGCAGTCGCACAGAGGACAAAATTAGCTTAATGGGGCAAGAGAAGACAGTGGTAAGACATAGTGGTAAATCCACTCTCAACGAGGTAGAAATTTCAAACCTTTGCTTGGGAAACCAAAAGTGTAGCACTATTACCCTAAAAACAGGAGGAAAATAGTCTTCACCCTTGGACTGCATTGCTTAACATACAAATTTTTATGAGCATACTATGCCCCTGGTACTGGCCACTTCAAAGTAGTTGGATGAATGTTATCAAGACAGAATTCATCCAGAAAACATAATGATTCATTCCATTGCTCAAGTTATTTCTGCCCAGCATGGCAGTGTAACGGGGTGTGGGAGGGGTGTGTGTGTGTGTGTAATTAATTACTGTGAGACAATATTTAAAAATATTAACATATAGTTTATTAATATTAAATATTCAGAACTCGCATCACCCCGATCACCATTTAATAATAATAACAGGCTCTTTGCAACATGATGGAAACTGTATACAGGTTATAATAGGATCTAGAAATAGTTATTAAATATATACATTAATTGAACTTGATATAAACTGGAAGAGAAGGTTTTGCAGTCAGTATACCGCTTGCGGC
>VWYK01068235.1:1081-15741 GCA_013399775.1 Semnornis frantzii
TTCTTTGTCAAGGTGACAGTGTACCCTTGTTTCATTTGCGTATTGTATCCCATACTGAGAGTCAATAATTTTGAACATCAGACTTACTGTCTTGCAGCTGATATCTTTTATTTTTTTTTTTTGGCTGGAGGGAAATTTCATTTGGTATAACCTACTTTTTCTTTCATTTTAGCTCCATGTGCTGTTAGAAATCTCCAGGACCTAGCTCGAATATATATCAGACGCACCCTTAGAAACTTCATAAATGAGGAGATGAAAGCCAAGGGCATTGCTCAGAAGGCTCCTCCAAAGCGCAAGCGGAGGAGATGTCGTAGACGCAGGATTAACACCTATGTGTTTGTTGGTAATCAGCTCATTCCTCAGCCTCTAGATAGCGAAGAAGATGAAAGAATGGAAGATGATAACAAAGAGGAGGAGGATAAAGATCACAGTGAGGCCTTGAAGCCAGAAGAGCCTCCTCGAAATCTCTTGAGAGAGAAAATTATGAGTCTACCATTACCTGAATCTTTAAAAGCATACTTGACCTATTACAGAGAGAAATAACTTGTTTAAAGTAGAAATAATGCCTACTGATAGTTCCTTTATTCTTGAAAATGTAGCATTTAAGAAGTAGGTGGACAAATTATTATTAATTAGTCTTTCATCAAGACTGAAGTACAGCGATAAGTGGTAACTTGTCTCTATCTTGTCTTTGCTACAAGGAAGACTTGCATTCAACAGTAGAACCCCTTTTTAAAAGTCTATTTTTCTTTAAATTTTGAAAATGCTGTTTTAACTCTGATAGAAGTATATATATATATTCCATTATACAGCACTAATCAATATTTTGCATGGTAAGTCTTTTTTGATTCCCTAACAGATTTCTATTGATAAAAGGATGAGTGACATTTTATATATGCTAAATAACTGTTAAACCTGTGCATCTGACTCGATGAGCAGTTTGTCTGTATTTATTACTATTATTATTAGGGGAACATTTTAAACATGCAGACACTTAACCCTCTAATGTCAGAATCAGACCCTTTTAAAGTTTATTTTACTATGGCTTTGTTGCAATCATTATTACTCTGTTGGTATAAGATGTATTCCAACGACACAAGTGCAATAAATGTACACAGACACTGAATGAGCTGGCTTTAATGAAATATGAAAATGCAAGTTCTGAAATGTCAGGTCACCCTGCTACTTCTGCATTTGTACCTTTTGCCAAAAGATCTGGAGAAAAGGAACAGCTTCTCTCAGAGCCTTAAGGAAACATCCTGTTGAATAAGGAGCAAAGCAATGCTTACTTCAGCTCTGCTTAAGTTTTAACTCCATTCTACACTTTCAGTATTTAACTTGAGGCGCTTCCCTCCTGTATGGGAAGTTTAGGACAGGACATTTTATTTCTGCAACTCACAGAATTAAGTCAAGCTGTCTGGTAATACAAGATTGTAATTTAGATTTCAGCCATCTATATTTACTGCTTTTAAGTAGAGGTAGAATTTCAACAGAGTTTAGTTTGTATTGCTTATTGGGGTAGCTGTAATAGTAGAAGTTAGAATTTGTTCAGCAAATGCACTTTAGTAAGTGAATTTTATACTTCACATGCATCTCCAAGAAAGGTAGACTTGTGCTAGCCTTTTATTTTGTTTCTGAGCATGGCTCTTAGCACAAAGATATTTATAAAATCATATGCATCTTTTGGAAACCTGAGAGTAGCAGTGCAACTGTGGGGACCCACAACAGTGCTGATTTAAGTTCTTTTACAGTTTTTTCCTCTTCTAGTTGTGAAGTTACTTGCGGCTCTCATTTTTAACTTGGTTTGCTTTTTACCATCTTGATTTCTCTTCATTCTGCTGTAACAAAAGCGTGAGGGAAACCACTGTTTATTAGAACTTGGCATGATATGCATTAAAAGCCACAATCATTTGAAACTTTATGCCTGTTGGACCCAGTGAAAAACATTCCTCTTTGAAATGCCCTGCACGATACATTTTATGATACTGCTATCAAGTTTTTGTGTAATAACAGTAAAACAGAATAATCACATCTTCCTTAAACAGTAAATATTCCTAGTCTAAGTATTTCTCACTAGCCAATATTCATGTGGTCTGACAGTCCCAAACCTATAAGCAGTTAGGGGAAGGAAGGGATTAGGGCACTGACTCTGTGTGCATTTTGTGCTGTAGTCCCTGTTTTTATGGTACATCATAGTAATGTTCAAGTGGAACTTCCTGAAGGCCTGTTGTACCAGCATGTGGAGTTAACTGCCTGCAGTATATTTACAGTGTAAGTAAAGACAACTCTTGGGAATAAATATTCTGACTTGATTTTAAAAGCAAGAAAAAAACTAAGAGATAGTTTTCCAAAATAATGATACTAATAAAGTAATTGTGATGCTTCAGCTATAAGAATTGAACTTAACCTTGTTTAAAACGGATTATTTTAGGTGGAGTTTAAATAATTTGAAGTTTTGAGATGGTTTTTTTTTGGTCTCTCCTTTACTCTGAATCTACATCCCATAAGCTCAAGCGTATGAGATTACTGAATAGAACTTAAATAATTAAAAGACTTTATACAGGATGCTTTTGGAGAATAAATTTCTGCATTCTTTCCTTGGGAAAATGGACAGCAGATGACTTGTCATGATTCTTTTTCAGTATGTAAGGTTGTTTGCTTTTTTTTTTTGGAGTCACTGAAAGAGAATGTTTCTTTGTTTTATATGTGGATTTATTTTACACTCTTGAATTTATATTTACATAAATAAAAAGGTAGAAATGCAAAATGAAATAAAACTTAATTTTTGCCATCTCAGTTGATGATGGGGGCAGCGTTGCAATAAAATGGTTTTCTTTTTTGTGGTTTCTGCTTGCTTGGATTTCAGTGTTTCTGTGCAAATGTTTTCAGTCACTTGGAAATTAAGAGCCAGTTTGTTCATAGACAGGTCAGTAACTTCCTAATAAAGGTTATTCTTCAATTTCAGAACTAGAGTAATACACCTTCTTGGGAAACTTGGAGCTTTTGCAGAGGTTGGAAGGTGAGATGTGGTGATACAGGAAAGCTGGTTTGTGTCCAGTGGAGAGTTGAGTCTCTTCTGGAGAACCCAGAAGCTATCACAGAATATCAGGGGTTTGAAGTGGTCTTGACCAATCATCCAGTCCACCCCCTTTCCAGAGGAGGATCACCTAGAGTGGACCTAGTATTCCACATGCTGCCTCCCCAGGGCAGAGTAGAGAGGGAGGAGAATGGCTCTTGACCACACCCCAGGATACCATTGGCCTTCTTGCCTGCGAGGGCACACTGCTGGTTCATGGGCATCCTTCTGTCCACCATGCCTCCCAGGTTCCTTTCTACTATGGGGATCTCAGAACAGGTCTTTCTCCAACCTATCCTGGTCCATGGGGTTGTTCTTTCTCAGATGGCCCTTCTGTTTCAGGGAATTTCTCTCCAGCCTGTCTGGATCTGACTGAATGGCAGCAGAGCCTGAGGGGGGGTGTCAGCCACTCCTCCCAGCTTAGTGCCATCAGCAAACTTGCTGACAGTGCCCTCTCTGCCCTCAGCCAGGTCGCCGATGAATATATCGGATAGTACTGGTCCCAATACCACCTCCAGAAGTACTCCACTTGAGTTACATCCTCAAGAACACTTTCAGTGGTTGGTTGGGTTGTTTTTTCTTCTGAATAGTTTTCACTGTCAACAGTGAAATTAATTAATGAAAATTGTGTTAAGAACAGCAAGGATAGAGAGCAGTTGGTGAGTCACTTCCTCCTGAAAATCCTTCTCCATGCAGCCATATTTTGTTACAAGTTAGAGAACAATCCAAGGCATACAGGAGCAGGACTGTAATTGTGGTCTCTGTAAGAAAGGATGTGATGAATGGGAACTTAATTAAACTTCAGTTTCATGATTCTGTGATTCTAGGTGTTTTCAGCATCATTGATCTGGAGGAGAACTTGAGACCAGAGCAGTTGCTTCAGAAGACCTGGAGTTTTTAATCCCATGTTATTCAGGAAAATCAGAATAGCTGCTTCCCAAAAACCTTGGGAAACAATTTTTATTGGAATGAGCTTGAACACCTTTGTTCACCTGAGCACGCTCTTTGGAAGGTGTTTTAGGTGGAGGGGGTGTGTGTGTGTGTATCTACCTACACTTCTAAAGGGATCTTAACAGTAGCTTAAGCACTGTGGTTAGTCTAGAGCTAAATATATTAGAAAAGTGCAGTTAGAGTATTTTTATACAGAGGGAAGACCATTGCAGTAATAATGACAAAATTGTAGCATGTGCCTTTACTCGTTTCTCTTCCTAGGAGTTAGACTCAGCCTCCCTTTGTTTCCTTGGAGTGTTAAATCCACAGCCTGCACCTGCTGAAGAGGCAAAGTTCTGTGCCTGTTCAGCCCTACAAGGGAGGAGTATTTATGTTAATGTTGCTGGTTCTATCTAAATCTGCTGTAGTGAATTTATCTTTTTAAGTGGTCATGCTAGAAAACTGAGCTGAAGCAAACAAACTTGTTTCCATAACTCAAAGGGTCAGTTTTCTATGAAATGAAGTAGTACATCCCTAAAAAAGCTTTCTCACCTTGCAAAGGGATGGTATCAAAAAGCATTGTGCATAATAGATTACACCAAAAGAGGGCAGGATTGCCTTACAGGAAACGTTAAAGCTCTCTGGCCAGCTACTAGAGAAGATAAAAACATCAATGTAGATATTTAATTATAGTGAAATGTTTGAGTAACCTGCTGAAGTATATGTATCTGGAAGATGTGGAATCATTCTGAGTCTTTTTTATGATTGTTTTCTCCTGATTTATGAGATGTCTGGTTTAGGGGAATAGTTTAATATTAGGGTTTTTGGGTTGTTTGTTTCTTTTTTTTTTTTTTCCCTGAAACATGCTTTAATGGACTCTGGGACCTCTACAGAGTCATCTATGTGGCTAAAGCCTTCCATTTGCAGATACTGAAGGTTCTACACTGTTAGAAGAGTCTGTAAGTGCTTGGCTAACTGCATTTGGGCATTTGATGTCTTCAGCTGCTGGAGTTTTGGATTTCTTATTACTGCTTATCTGAGAGAATGTGTAAGAACTGCATGTTGGGGCATGAGGCAGGCAAGGCTGTGCAGAAACCTGCCATGCATGACACCATCCACACCTGAGCATGGCTCAGACCTGTGTAAAGCAGGGGCCAGCTGCTAGGGTGCCTGCAGGGCAGTGCTGCTGCTCCTCGGAGATGCAGAGCTGTGTTGGAGAGGCGCTGGCTGGAGGGGAGGCTCTGCTTATGAAGCAGACAAATCAAACGTTAGGATGCATGTGGCACTAAAACCTGGTCCCGGTGGGACAACGAATCTCAGAGGAAGAGGTTTTACCCCAGGGGAGGCACCTTGGAGGATTGTGTGCTGCTCTGCTGCACAGGGAACCAAGAGTTTTATCTGTTCCAGATTAGCTATGCCCCAAACAGATCCCAGCACTACCTTCAGTGTTTGCAGCAACAACCAAGCTAGCTGTCCAAGCCTCTGGATTATGTAAACTGGCAATTTGGCAGTCCTGAGAGTTTATAGTCTCTGTCAGTTCCTGATTTACTTCTGAAAATTGGGAAAAATCTGAAATGCTGGCCAAAAAAGCAAGCATGGGACAAACAGATCTGTCATACTTGTTTCCACAGCGTGATCCCAGCTTTGGCAGTAGTGCAGCGCTGGCTGCAGCCTTCCTGAGATGAAGTTGGAACTTGTATTGAAATACAAAGCATGTTTCTGAACTGTTGTGAGAGCAGAGGGAGGGCAGGAGTCCTCGAGTGCTCAGAGGCCAAAGTGAGGCTTTACATGGATGGAAAGGTTGGCAGGCTTCTTAGCTCCAGCAGCACAAGGTACATACAGTGCTACTAAGCAGCTTTCAGACAAGAGTTTGTGCGATATGATGTGGGAAAGGAGTCACTAGAGCCATCTCCTTACAAAAGCTTTGATTGCATCATTCCACAGCTTCTCTTTCCAACTCTGAGAGGCTCCCTAAAACAGGCATTGTGTGAATATGTTGTAGACAGCTGTTAGAGAATAATCGTCTTGGGTACCTGTGCTTGGTGACTTCTCCCATATCTAGAAAGTGGCAGTTGAGGTTTTCTTTAACCCTCTCTAAATCTCTTCAATAATTACATGTATCTCTGTGGTCTTAAGTCACTTCAAGAAATCTGCTTCAAGAATTAACTCTTTTCCCCCTTGAGCACAAAAATATAGCTCAATTACTTTTTTGAGCAGGGAAGGTAACTGAGCTTTTGATAAGTGGTAGTGATGTGGTACTCACTTATAATTTGGTACAACAACAAATAGTAAATTCTAATGTGACTATTTTGCTGTTAATAGCTCCTTTTAGTGCTTTAGTGCATAAGTCTTTCGTCTCTGCAGTTGTGGTTGCTATTGTAGTGAGACCTTTAGTTCAAGCACAGTAACATTGTTTGGTTTTTTTGTCTTCACTACTCATCTTTCCCCCTTGTATCTACTCCATGGACTCCAGCGGTCACTAATTGCAAGCTACCGCTGATGTAGGATATGCTGAGAAGAAAAGGTCATACTTAGGAACTCATCAGAGATTAAATGTTTATTGTTAATAACATGATAATGGAGCTAGGAGATCTTTTTCAGGCAAGTAAAAGTTAAAAGATTTGTAAATCACACAGGCAAAGGTCCACAATAGGTTGAAGCATCCCACTGCTCCTTGAAGCATCCAAAATAAAAGTTTCTAGATGCATAGCTTCTCAACACCTACCTCCAGTTCCCATCTGCCTGCTGTGGGGATTAATTTAGCATAGTTGTCATCTAAGTCCCAGGAAGGATCCCTGAGCAGGTATTCCCCAGTTCATTCTGTCCTGGCAGCTAAAAACACTCCTGCTGAGTTAGGCTTCAGGTCTCAAGAGAAGTTGTCTGCTGCTGTTGCAAACAGGGAAAGATCCTGATGCAGGGGCTCTCAGCACCAGCAAGATGAAGCTTTTCAGTGAACATTCTCCTGTGACAGGTAAGGGATGGAACTTCCACGCTGGGGGAAGCTATGGGTTTGAACAACAGCTGGCTTTGCTTGTGGTAGGCTTCAGTGTCTCTCTGCTTGGCTGCAGTTGTTCCCATACTATCATACTGACTGCCATGACCCCCATGCTGTTTCCCACAAGTTGCCTCAGACAAGTGATGGTAGCAGGATGTCAGGTCTCACTGTTTAACCCTTCTGGGGAAAATAAAAAGCAAACAAAAAACCAAACCAACAAGCCACTGTGGTCTTGGAGGACATAAACACAGAGCTGAGTGTGTATTTACTGGCATGTGCTTCATTAGGTTCAAGTCTTTCTATTATTTTTCCCTTTTCTCCAGAGATGATGGCTTTGGAAGTCAATTGCCTTTAATGATGCAGCCTTGCTTTGCTGCTGTGTTGCTTGGAGATTTCTGAATCAATATGAAAAAAAGTGATTGAAAAGGCTACTGAAAGTGTGTGTTTCTCACAAACAAAATGGCAAATATGCCAAGCATGCTACTTGGACAATTTTTAAAGCTCTGTGTCAAAGCAATTTTCCTAATTAGTGCTTGGAGATACAGCTAAGAATAGTCAGTAAAACTGTTAGCAAAAATAGCTAAAAAATAAGCTGCTCACTATTCCTCTCTGACATGCTACAAATAAGTATTCTAGGAACTACTTCTTGAAACAGAATATAAATTTCTGACTTGGATTCTACCTACACCATCAGTGTGCTAGCAGTTGCAAATGTAACCCTGATGTGCTTTGATAAAGAGCAGCAATCTGCTCAGGAGTAACTGAAAAAGATGAAATCCTGATGCTGTTCAAGTCATCAGGGGTTCTGCTATCACCTCCAGTAAATACTGGATTACACTTTAAAAAAAAACCAAAAAAAAAAACCCCAAAAACCAACAAAAACCCTGTCTCTGAAGAGTTTATTGTATGAGACAGGAGGTGAAGTGTGCAGGGACAGAGTTCATTATGCAAGTAGTGCACAACCAGTCTTGTCACATGCATTCAAAGAAGAATTCCTTCTATTTTCAAGCATGGCCTTTTTGGGGTTCAAACTGCAACTGGAGCCTTCTCAACCAGAGCTTGCCTTAAGAGCATGAAGGTTTTGCTAGGGCATGAGTGGAGCAGATGAAGCAGAAAGAAGGAGGAGGGAAGCTGGAAGTGAGAGGGAACTGTTGAGTAATGGGCGCAGAGGATGGACCTGGTTTACTCTGGGCTTCTACTGTTAGGAGAGGGAGGGAGTAGGATGAGTGAACAGCAGTGAAGGAGAAGATGTGAAATGACATTAACAGCATTGTTGCTTAGAAGAGCAAGCCACTGATTTTTCATACCCTGCATGGGACACTTCTGGGGACACGTAAGCTTCCCAAGGCCAAATGGGACTGCCTGGCTCCAATACATTGTTACCTGAAGCTGCTGCAACACTCTGTTCTTCTCTCAAGTTCTCCTTCTTGAGGCTCAGAGCAGTAAAAACTTGACCCTAGCTCATCTACTTATTTTTCCTAAAGCAACTTACAGCACCTACATAAAGATGAGTGCTGGAGGCCTTAGTTGAGAAGATTTTTGTGATTTGTGGATTATTTTGGAGTTAGTTAAATTACAATGAGATTATCCAACTGCTGCTGTGGTCTGTACTCTTCAGTCATTCAGCAAGGGCCTGTGTGTCAAACACAGTCCATGCATCAGGTTATAGTTTAAGGTCTGATTCTGCTTTGCACTCCTCCATGTGGGAGCTGATTCTGTGGAAGGCAGCAAGGTCATATGTCAATGCTGCTTGTCTAGCTTGCCTGGTCAGAGCCAGAGACCTGGCAAGACACTGCTCACAGCTGAATGAAGTGTGGAAACATGTAGTAGAAGAGGAGTAGCAGCCCTGGGAAGGCATTGCATACACAGTACATAGGACAGTAGGAAAAAAAATCTGTAGAGAAGAATCACTGAAACTTCTTCTTCCTTAATGGATGCATTCTGCAATTGTGAGTTATCTGGAGGAGCATACTACTTGCCAAGATGTTGATGAGGACCATCAGAGTCCAAGTACAATTTCCTTTGTGTCAAGGGTTATTTAAAAAAGGGGGGGAGGAAGGGAAATTTAGCAGGCAAACCAACTAACAAACCACAGTGAGCCCCAAATATGTCTAAGAGTGGTTTTGGTTTTCGTTTGTCAAAAGCTGTGTTGCCTGGGAGGACACCAGTCCCCTCCAGCCTGCTGGATGTGGGGAATCTATCACCTGCCACACCAATCATCACTGTTGGGTACCTTCCACAAGGAGAGTGGTTTTGTTTCAGTCATGTTCTTTGCCATTGGTGCAGTATAATCAGTGCCTCACCCAGCACTAATACAGGATCTGAAGACAGGACAACATGCTCCATAGAGGGTGGAACCTACATAGCAATTGTAAACCTCTGAGGGCAGAGGGATTTATTTTAAAGTATTTCTCTTAATGGTAATGATGGTTTGCACTGTGTTCTAAGCAATGCCTTGAACTCCCACAGGGTACCATTTTTCAGGCATGCAACCTGAAAAAAAGATACAAGTGATAAAAGCTCTGCTCTGGAAGAGATCTGCTTACTTGCCATAAGGAAAAAAATATTACCCAGCACTGCAAATGTACTCCCAAGCACACTAGAGAAAGGCTTGTATGCATTTAATTGACCTTGTTTACTTTATTCATTTAAGCTATAGCCTTATTCTGTCAAAGTATATAAAACTGAGGCTATTTAAGCAGAAGCCAAATCAACTGCAGCTAAATGCAAAGTTCTATCTGCTTGAAATCTTTTCCTGTGTTTTCAGTATTAACCTGCTTCTACATGCATGTGGCACACCATTAGAGTCTCTCAAAGATCAGAAATTCTCTTATCAACCTAAAGGGTGGAAAATACAAAATTTCTTGCTCAAAATGTTCACTGAAGGATTAAAAAAAAAAAAAGTAGTAACAAATGCAGGTTCTTTCAGATGCAAACTGATTGCTTGCTAACAAAGAATTTATCTTTGTCTCAGCTCTGTCAGCTGAGTGTCCTGCATAGTTGCAATATGTTCTCTGGTGAATTGCATGGTTAGGTATGGAAAATATAAACAATAAAGATGGATAGGTAAGGAGAGACTGAGGAAGCTGGAGCCTCCATGTCTCAGAAATTATTCTGTTCCTTGGCTGACAACTTCAATAAAAAAACAAAAACCAAAAGAAACCCCAAAAGCAGTTGAAGTTAATGTCTATAGGATTCCCAGGATTATTCTTCAGTCAGTGAAAGCTGATTGCTGCCTGTGAAGAGCCTGTAAAACAGGCATCGCATCCGCGTTGGTGACCTGCGTGCAGCTGAGGCCTGGGACATGCAGCTTGTCCGTCATGGAGAGGGTGCAAAATGCTTCCCCTGTGCTCAGCAATGTCATTTAGAAAAGATTGAATGACACATTTCCTTGTGCAGAAGTGTTGTGGTAGGTCTAAATAAGCCGAAATAGGCTTATACATGTCCTGGCTTGCCCAGACATGTCTTTCTGCTATTCCCCTCCCTCTTCTGTTTTGGGGAGAAACAAGTGCAGGAAAGAGGACAAAGAACCTGGAGCCACTGAGTCTGAGGACTGTGGCCTGCCTAGAGTTGTTTTACATCCTGTGGTAAGCGAGGTGCACAGGCTTGTGCAAGGCTGTGCTCTGCTGGAATTTGGGTAAAACAGGCCTATGGCTTCAGCTAATATGGCCAAGCTTGGCAAAGTGCTATCTTGAGTGGCTAATCTATGCCCAAAGGCCCATTAGTCTCAGGCTGTATTGATGAAAAGGGATGAGCAGGTAGCACAGGGTGCTCTATGCCCTTGTATTCATGGTGCCACCGCTGCTGCCACATTGCATCCTGAACTGTGTGGAACTCCGTGACCAGGCACAGGTTCTAAATGCCTGCAGACACTGAGCCTGCACAGCCAGCCTGACATTGTGCCAAGCCTGCCCACGGCATCACATCCTGCCT
The DNA here is from genome assembly GCA_013399775.1 of Semnornis frantzii. Taxonomy (NCBI): domain Eukaryota; kingdom Metazoa; phylum Chordata; class Aves; order Piciformes; family Ramphastidae; genus Semnornis; species Semnornis frantzii. The sequence goes on from VWYK01068235.1 coordinate 12,016, forward strand.
GCCCCTCTGCAAGGCTGCTGCTGAATCAGGAATCAAGAGGAAGCAGGTCAGAGCCTGTGCCAGACTCCAGCTGCCTGAGAGAAGAGCCTGGGAAACTCCAAAGCCTCTAACAGCTTTGAGACCACTGACAGCAACCCCTCCTGTGCTTTGGGTACTTTATGATCCTATTTTGTGAGTAAATACTTCAAGCCTCTTGTCATCACTAATTGCCTTCTGCCATAAGCAGAAAGGAGCTTCCTGCATCCATCCAGTGGCTAAGCAGGATGATGAACTGCAAGCGGTGTAATGTCCACAACAATCTTCCCTTCCTGTATAACGTTTACCTTTGCTGGGTACCTCTTACAGTGTTCCAGTTTTGCCTGTTCCCTGGGTGTATAAATTTCCAAACCCTGTGTTTCGAACCTTGTCAATAAGGTTTTTTTGGTGAGATTTAATGTTAATAAACAATTTTAATAGCTATTAACAATCATTGCTTGCATATCAAAATTAATATTGATTATTAATTTTGCATCACTCATAACAAATGCACAACCAGAAAAGCTCCATGTATAATGCACAAGGAGAGATGAGCAGGAGAGGAATCTCAGGACTTTGGAAGAGAATGAGTTCAGGGGAGAAAGGAAATATTTCAGCAAAACTTTCTGATTTGGCTGTGCTCGTAGGACAATGTTTTGCGTTTTTACCCTTCCTTTATTTCCTGTGTATTTGTGTTCCACAAAATGAAGCTGAGAGCAGATTTCACTGTGTAGGATAGGCACAAGTGCAGTTTATTTTTCATTTTTATGTAGTGCACTGGAAATTACTTAATGTTATTTCAAAGCATCATTCCAAGACTGTCAGTTGCCATGTTAACTGGTAATGATCTATAAAGCTATAAACTTCTCAGTCTCTGGGTGTCGATGTTAGGTTGTTATGAATTCCTTATCTAATGAATTCCTTTATCAGTACTTTTCTTGATGCTGATTTTGTTATGGGGTAGAGGTGAAGACAGGTACATTCAAAAGCTTTATGTCAACAAGTAACACACTTCAGAAATGCAGTGTTCCACTCACTGGCTCTTGCATGGAATCTGAATGCTAGCTGCTGGTACCAGCATAACTGCTGTGGAGCTGCATCTGTCCCAAGTTTTCTGATAATTGGTTGGAGGCAGCATGCTATCAAATTAAGTAGCAGAAAGAATAATTGGATTACTGCAACAAAATTTGCTTTGCATGTAGCCAGTGATATGGAAGCAGACTCCGTTATTCTTTTTTATTTCAAATCATCTGACTGATTTGTAACTGCCTTGCAATTTAAACTGCAAAAAGAGCAAGCTGGCCTGCACTTAGCAAATTTAAGTGCAGTTTCTGCTGTTCTTGAGGCATTCTTTCATGCACTTGGTGGTGTGCACTTTGTGAGATTTCAATTGCCTTTCCTTTCTTAGCAGCATTTCTGCTACACTTACAAAAGCTTCTAATGGTAATTTTCATTCCTTTTTTTTATTCATGAAACAGCATCCCACAGAAGAGCCCAGCTTATCCCCTGCCTTACTGAAATTGTCTTATTATGTTTGTGGTCTCAAGTAGGATTAGCAGCATGAGTCCATATGGTAGTTCTTTGCAATGTAGAGACCTAAAAATGTGTATTGTTCATATCAGGTGGCTGAGAAGAATTTGGTTTTTCAAATTCGTTGGCTTCTGTTTGGTTGGTTGGTTTTTGGTTTGGTTTAGGTTTGTGGGTTTTTTTCTCAGTGGGATGCTAAATGGTAAACTAAACTTGGTATCTGTACAGAACTCATTTTCATAGAGCACTTTAACCTCTGCTAAGCTGCTTCTTTTTCTATCTCTGCTTAGCTGTTGCTGTAGGTGTGAGGAATCTAGTGAGATTTTAAACCACTTAAAAAGGCTTACAGCTGTACAGCCTGTCCATTCTCTTAATCAAATGGTGAGCAAAGAAAATGGAAATAACAGTCTAGAAACTATACTTAAATGCAATATATCTTCTATCAGGGCAGTGTTACTGTGTGAGACTATGAAAAGTGGGCAAAGAAAATTGAAATAATTGTCTAGGAACTATATTTAAATGCAATCTATTAGGGTAGTGTTACTGTGTGAGTCTACAAAAAGTGGTTGGTTATTTGTATAATGCAAAATTCTTAATGGGGAGGCTGGATCTGATTTGTACTGCTAAAAGCTTCCAAGTAAAGAAAAAAACCAAACTATTTCTTAAACTCCTGTGTTGCTGACCACATTGCACATGATTTTGTGCTTTCAAAGTTTCAAGCAATGCAAAGGAAGCTTCATGTTGTTATTGTTTAAAAAAAGAAAGATCATCTTAAGTATTTATAAGCAACACCAACCATTTGTTTAGGTGTAACTGAATCTTCAAACCTTTTCATTCTATTTCATTACTTTCTCGTTACAAGTTCCAAATCAAGTTCTTTGAAAGCAACAAGACTGTTGCCATGGTTTAATTCCTTGTGGCATCATTGTAAAGTAGTGGCAAGAGACACTCTTTGGGAATGCTTTACCTCCTTTGCCGAAGTCATGCTGGTGGGAATAATTCAAACAGCTCTTGCTTGTGCTTTTGCTGGCATGTCTGATACTTTGGGTGCAGCCTCCCAGCTTTAAAACTGTCTGCTATGGTTTAAAACAAATAATTTCTTTTATTTTTTCTTTTCACATATGTTTCTGGTTAGTATCTTTCTGCTTGTTGATGGAAAAATGCCAGTGCCTAAGTCCTGCTTCCCTCTATCCCTGCTCTCTGCTTGAGGAACCGTGGAGGAAATGCATCCTACTCTGTCATGGTAAGAGTGGAAAAGGTGAAGGGAGCTTTCTGGTTTTAGAAGAAAATCTGTCAGTCAGTCTCCTTCTGTCTTTCTTTGGTCTCCTTTTCATGTGAAAATGGGGAAGAGAGTTGGTACAGACATTGCCATAGACTATGTCTTGAGTGTGAGTAACATACAAGAGTAATATAGAACTTATTGTATCCCCTTGCCAAATGTCTCAGTAGAAAGTGTGTTACAGGTTACTTCAGAGGCAGAATATAATTTCTGCTCAGAAAGGAAAGGTCTTGCATTTTTCTATGAGTTCAGGTTTATTTGGGAGACTGCAGATACACAAATGGGGGAGTCTGGTGGAACTCTAGCTCCTTCAGACCTGCTGGCCCAGGCAGGTGCTCCTGGCACTGGTAGTCTTGTAGCCTGGCAGGAGAGGAGCCTCCTTACCAGGAGGTGTTGGGAGGAAGAAGTGGAGACATTGATCATACTGGGCAGAGACACGGAGCTGTGGGCTGGGGAACCTGAGAATGGCTTTCCTGTTCCTGGCAGGAGTGCATTTGGCATGGTGGGTAGAGAACTGCTTGCAGAAACACTGGGTGTTTCTGTGAAACCAGCTTGACATTTATAGAATGGTAAGGTTGGAAGGGACCTCAAAGATCATCTAGTTCCAACCCCCTGCCATAGGCAGGGACACCTCCCACCTGCCTTTGCACACCTCCAGGGAGGGAGCAGCCACAACCTCCCTGGGCAACCTGTGCCAGTGTCTCACCACCCCCACTGCCAAGAACTTTCCCTAACATCCAGTTTCAATCTCCCCTCTGCCAGTTCAAACCCACTGCCCCTTGTCCTGTCATTGCAAGACCTTGTCAGTAGTCCTTCCCCTTCAGACCCTGGAAGGCTACTCTAAGGTGTTCTCAAAGCCTTCACTTCTCCAGCCTTCTCTTCTGCATTACCTCTTGTGATGGTGT
>VWYK01068265.1:9209-20884 GCA_013399775.1 Semnornis frantzii
AGGTGTTGAACGCCAGGCTGGATGAGGCCTTTGGTTTTGGTACTGATGTCCCAGGTCACTCCTTTTAACATTTCAGAGCTAGCTCCTAACTGACTCCAGCACTCACTGCAGCCACAGCTTTGCTGTTGACCCTTCAAGAATTCCCAGATTAAGCAAAGAAGAAATTCAAGCAACAGTTAACAAAAGCAGCTCACAAATTAAGCAGCCTGGAAATGTGTCTCAAACAATCTCATTTCTTTAACTGCTCTATTTCCTCATCTCCCACTGCTCAGATGCCCCAGCTAGTTGCAAGAATGCTATCAAAAGAGTCCTCTAGCTATAAACTCCATCCACAATTAAGTCCTGCAAAGAAAATATGTACACTAATTTTCTCATCATTAAGTCACAAATTATATTGAGGGAAAAAAAAAAAAAACAACACAACCCTGCAAATTTTTTTTTTTTCTTTCTCTTTTGCCCTTGGGGGAGAAGTTTGTATATAATTATCACTTTCCTACCTCTTTACTTGCCCTTTTGCTTTCATAATGCAAGCAACCCTTTCATCTGCCTGCAAGACAGCACTGCAGCCAGACAGGCTGGAGGGAAACACCGACCCCAGCCATGGCTGCGGGCTTTGGAGAAGGCAACCAATATCCACTGCTAACCTCTCACTGACCTGTCACTGCCCTCAGACAAACAAGTTAAACATTCAATTAGTGGGAAAGAAAGGCCTGCTGTTTATTAATCTGGAAGGGAAGATGTGATGCTGTGCATATCAATGCACCCAATACACCAGGCAGCGTCGTGACTGCTCTCGGCTAAACCTCAGCCTGGTCCAGACACTGGGCCCTGAGAGGCAGCTTGGGAGCAAAATGTCCTCGTGCAGGTCTCTGCACATTTGCATTGCATAGAGAAGATGTGGAATTAATGATTTCTCCATTTCAGCATGCCTTGAACCTTGTTTATTTCTGCCAGCTCGAAGCTGCCTAACTCCTTGATATCTCTGCACTTTGCCAGCCTGTGTCTGCCTTCCCAGGCTCCCTCCTTCCCTGCTCTTTGCTTTGATCTTTAACTCCTATCTCTCTTCTGATTTACATCTGCATTTACAGCCACCCTCCTGTAACCCCCTTACAGAAGAGCCTCTGCACCTCAGCTGCCTGTCAAACTGCTCTTTCCCTGCCCTCAGCCAACCAACTGCACCTCCTGGCATCAACAGCTCTGCTGCTCCACCAGGCCATGGCCTCAGGGCAAATGCCACCAGTGCTGCTTCTGCCCCTTCTTTCCTATCTCCTGGGACAGGCTGGTATCCTTGGAGGGGCCATGGCTGGATCACTGGGCTCAGAGCACTGCAGTCAGTGGTCTGAAGCCCAGCTGGCAGCTGGTCAGCAGTGGTATTCTGCAATGGCCCATCAATGGTTAACATCTTCAGGTGGAGCATGGGGCAGAGAGCAGCTTCTAACTGGCTCTGAGTAGATCCAAACTGGGAGAAGAGGGAAATGTGCTGGCCAGTAGGGCTGCTGGGCAGAGGGAGCACAAATGGGCTGACAAGGACTGCATGAAGCTTCATATACTCACAGAATGGTTTGGCTTGGAAGGGACCTTTGAGATCATCTACTTCCAACTCCCTGGCATTAAAGCCCTGTGCTAGCCCAAAGCAGCTCTGGAGCCCCCAGCACAGGAAGGACATGGAAGTGTCGGAGTGGGTCCAGAGGAGGCCAGGAAGATGGTGAGAGGGCTGCAGCAGCTCTGCTGTGAGGACAGGCTGAGAGAGTTGGGGCTCTGCAGCCTGGAGAGGAGAAGGCTTCCAGGAGAGCTTGGAGTGGCCTTGCAGGATCTGAAGGGGGCTGCAGGAAGGCTGGGGAGGGACTATTGCCAAGGTCTGGGAATGGCAGGACAAGGGGAATGGTTTTGAAGTGGCAGAGNTCAGGCCTTATCCCACCTGGCCTCATCCCCCTCCAGGGAGGGAGCATCCACTAACTCCATCAGCAACTTGTTCCAGTGTCTCCCCACCCTCACTGTAAAGAATTTCTTCCTAATCTCCAGCCTAAATCTTCCCTCTCCCAACTCAAAGCCATCACCCCTCACCCCATCACTACAAGCTCTTGTAAAAAGTCCTTCCCCAGCTCTCCTGTAGCCCTCCTTTTAGGTCCTGGAAGGCTGCTCTAGGATGTCCCCAGGGCCTTCCATGCATGTTGTAAAAAAGAAAGACCAAAAAAACCCAACCCACACAAAGCTTTCACTCCAAGGAGTGGCACAGACTAGAATGCCTGCCACTGCCAGGCAACTCCCTTGGCATTCTAGCAGCAGTGCTTCACTGCTACTCAATAAAATATGGATATTGCTGATTTGTTATTCTATTGTCTGACCTTGAGAAGATCTGATCACCATCCATCCCCACAGCCTGCACAGAAAGCTTCTTCCAATCTGCTGTGCACTGTTGAAGTTAGGAAGTGAAAAGCTCAGCCTGGTTAATTAGCTGTAAGAAAGGATGGGATACAGAAACCTAAGCTCTGGCTCCTTCTTTTCTGGAGAGAGGGAGGTCAAGTGTGCATTACACCTGAGAGCTCAGGCAGCTTTTCTGGGCATTTATTCAATGCTGTTAGTCTGCAGCTTCAGCAGGGAGGCAGCAGCATCCCATATTTCAGTGCTATGCTAGGAACTGCAGGGACCTGCTATGCNGATATCAAAAGAGTCCTGTAGCTATGAACTCCATCCACAATCCATCTCTCCAGTGTCTCCTGATTGCTATGAATAAAAAGGTCCCTTCCAACCCAGAGCATTCCCTGATTCTGTGAATGACAGAAATCTGACTCCCAGAAGCCAAATACATTCACATATGGCCAGGAACATTTTCCACAGCAAACATGGAACCATCTTGCAACGACAGACAAGTAAATGAAGTCTTGCTTGGTCTTTGCCATTGCATACAGGCACTCTCTGGCCTTCTGAGTGTGCACAATTCACTGCATCCTCCTGCTCTGAACAAGATGCAGCTGCTCTTGCTAGCCACACACTGCTGCAGCAGCCAAGTTCTGAGGTCTCAGTTGCAGCACACTGCATGCTCCCTTGCAGTGCTCTGCAGCCATTTATTGCACTGTGGTGTTGCTGATCCACACTCCCCCTAAGAGGAGGTTGCTGAGAGAACAGATTGTATTAGCTACATCTGTATTTTTCTTCAGGAGATAAAAAGAGAGTACTGCAGGTGGCTCTGTGGTTGATGGTAAGAAGTTCAAAAGCTGGAGTGGTCTTGCCTTAAATTTAGAGCCAGTGCAGAAACCTGAGGGTTCAATCAAAACTGTACCACTATGCACTGGCTGGTGAGGAGGTTTCACAGGATCACAGAATGGTCTGGCTTGGAAGGCTCCTCCAAAGCTCACCCAGTCCAACAGGGACATCCTCCACCAGATCAGGCTGCCCAGAGCCCTCTTGAGCTTCACCCTGGCTGTCTCCAGGAATGGGGCCCCAAAGCTCACCCAGTCCAACCCCCTGTGCAGCAGGTAGGGACATCCTCCACCAGATCAGGCTGCCCAGAGCCCTCTTGAGCTTCACCCTGGCTGTCTCCAGGAATGGGGCCCCAAAGCTCACCCAGTCCAACAGGGACATCCTCCACCAGATCAGGCTTCCCAGAGTCCTCTTGAGCTTCACCCTGGCTGTCTCCAGGAAGGGGTCCCCCAACCACCTCCCTGAGTTTACAGAGTGCCTGTAAGAAAGGGCAGCAAGGTGGAGCTACAGGAGAGCCGAGTCTGGAAGGTTTCAGCCCTTTGTTTGTACAAAGCAGCCTGGAGGATGGGTGAGCACTGCTGTTAAAGCAGCAGCAGGATGATCAGGCTCTGAAATCACAAGCACAGGCAATCACATCACCCAAATGGTGTGGAGCAGCCTGGTTTGGTGCTCTCCTAAAACACTCACTGTGCCTAGCTGGTAATTTTCTCAATGGAGTAAACTCCACAAGCCACAGAAATCTTTTATTCATAATAACAGTGTAAATGGAAGGAAGCACAGGAGGTATTTTAAGACAAAAGCTATTTGCAGGACTATTTCTATGCTGCCTGTATTAACACCTCTTTTTTTTTTTAGAAGATTTGTCTGTAGTTTGGTTAAATTTCAAGAACCTAACAGTTTGCTTTCTGCTTTTCTTCCCTGTAGGCTTTTGGTGTTTCATTTCCAAGCTGTTTAAATCAGTGAGGCTACTTCTGGGTCTGAAAACAAGACCCAGTTTGAGTGAGGAGGACTCACTAGGTGGAAGTATCTGCTCAGCATCAATGTCTGCAGCACAGGAACTGCCACAAAGAGCTCACAGAATATGGATAGAAATAAAAGGATCTATTATTATAGAATTATCTATTATCACAGAAATAAAATTATCTACTATTTACTTTCTGGGATTCTAACCCTGAGAGTCTTGGGAAGGAGGGAAAATTAACCTGTGCAGGTGCTCTGCAGCCACAAGGCACTGGGCTAGGTGGGCTAGAGAGGATGCCAAAGACAACAGCCCAGGGCCAGGCACTGAAACACAAGGGTGTGATTAGTGGCCTTGCAGGGTCTGAAGGGGGCTGCAGGAAGGCTGGGGAGGGACTACTGACAAGGGGAATGGGTTTGAAGTGGCAGAGGGGAGACTGGAAGTGGATGTTAGGAGGAAGTTGTTTGCAGTGAGGGTGGTGAGACACTGGCACAGGCTGCCCAGGGAGGTTGTGGGTGCTCCCTCCCTGGAGGTGTTCAGCGCCAGGCTGGAGGAGGCCTTGAGTGACCTGTGCTAGTGGGAGGTGTCCCTGCCTATGGCAGGAGGTTGGCACTGGATGATCCTTGAGGTCCCTTCCAACCTTACCATTCTGATTCTATGATTTTATCCCACACCAGCAGAATCAGTTTGGGAAAGCAGGAAAGGTGAAACTATTTCTGCCTTAAAGCAAAACCAATGTCAGTGGAACACATTTTTTCCTGTGCAATACAAAAACACATAAGTAGGAAGTTCAGGTTTTCACAGAGCTTGGGTGCAACTGAAATACATCTTCTGCAGCCATGCAACTACACTGGCACAAGCTCCACTGGGAAAACTCCCAGCAGGAACAAGTGATCTCCTGAGCACCAGAACTACTGAACCTTGGGCTGCTTCTCTCTGAATGTGTGCTTGGTTTCTCTGCTGCTGTTTGCTAAAGCAGCCACTTGGCTGGCGTGTCTGAAGCTGCCTGCTTCAGCCTTGCCCTCCCTGGTGCCATCAAACAGGCTCCTCAGCTGCTCCCTGCCTACGTTTGCCATGTCCCTGCAGCCTGCAGGGGCTGCAATCTCCTCCTGTTATTAAATTCAGTTCAAGTTAGCCAACTGGATACACAACCTCCCCGACTCTTGCTCCACACTCAGGGTGAGATGCTCTAAGACTTGATTCCTCAAGAAGTAAGCCTGAGCAAGACCCAGAAGTGTCTTGCCATTGCACCATGACTGAGAGGAGCTTCCACAAACACCTGCCCAAGTAATGAATTGTTTCCCTTCAAAGCCTGCTCTACCATTCTTCTTCTCTGTGATGCTGACAAAAAGCCTGACAATGATTAGTTTGCTAGAGAGCTGAGCACGTTGCTTATCTCACACACCAAAAGTGCCTCCTGTTTTCCTTCTGGTTTTCAGTTTGCCTGTCTGCTGCCTCACCTTGGTTGGGTTCAGCCTGCAGATCCCTTTCGCCCCTCTCGTTTCTGCAGCGAGAGCAAAATCATCCATGCCTATGGCCAAGACACCAGAGCAGGGCATTCATTCCATCAGCAAGTAACAACTATATTAATAAAGTGACAGTTGAGCAAGACACTTGTTAGGATGACACAGCCCTGATCACACTGCCCTGCTGTCACTGCCAAGGCACTGCCAGTTGTTCTAATGCCCTGAAGGAGATACGACTCAGATAGCAAAGACATCTGCCAAACAGCTCACCTGAATTCCAGCAGAGAGCTTCTCCCAAGCAAACCTCTGCTTCGAGCTGGCAGGCTCATTATTTTTCATATTAATATGTGTACCAACTTGAGGGCTACTGCTGAACTGTTCCAGGCCTCCCTCTCCAGACAGACTGATGATTGCACCTTGATTTATGGCTCCTCAGCAGGCCGTGATGGCTCGCTCCTACCGGGCAGTGTGCACTGGGCCTGACAGAATCCTCAGCCACATTATCACCACAGCTCACACCTGCACCTCTGCCTCAGCTCCTGCACAGATACTGGATCTGAAATCACTAAACACTGCTCAGTCCTCCCCTCTCAAAGCCACACTGCACTGCTCTCACAGTGCTGCAGTCGCTAAGGGTCTCACCACAGAACCTTACAGGTCAGAAAGGACTCCCAGACACCATCCAGCCCAACCCCCCTGCTAAGGACCCTGTACAGTAGTTCACACAGGAATGCATCCAGGTGGGTTTTGAAAGGCTCCAGAGGAGACTGCACAACCTCTCTGTGCAGCCTGCTCCAGGGCTCTGCAACCCTCACTGTAAAGAAGTTTCTCCTTGTGTTAAGGTGAAACCTTCTCTGTTCCTTTGCAGCCATTGCTCCTTGGCTTGCTGCTGCTGGCCACCAAAAAGAGACTGGCCCCAGGCACTTGACACCCACCCCTCAAGTATTAGTGCACATGGAGAAGGTCTCCTCTCAGTCTTCTCCAGATTAAAGAGCCCCAGGGCTCTCAGTTTCTCTTCATAGGGGAGATGCTCAAGTCCCCCAGTTGCCCTCATGGCTCTGGACTCTCTCCAGCAGGCCTCTCTTGAAGTGAGGAGCCCAAAACTGGATCAGTGTTCCAGGTGTGGTCTCATCAGGGCAGAGCAGAGGGGGAGAAGAACCTCCCTAGCCCTGCTGGACACACTTTTCTGGCTGCATCCCAGGCTGCCCTTGGCTCTGCTGGCCACCAGGGCACATTGCTGGCCCATGCAGAACTTGCTGCCCACCAGCACGCCAAAGTCTCTCTCCACAGAGCTGCTTTCCAGCAGGGCAGCCCCCAGCCCGTACTGGTGCCTGGTGTTGCCCACCCCAGGCTTTTGTACACATCCAGTCTATGGCCAACACCAATTTCTTATGTCTGCTCTACATTGCCTGACAGCTGAGATGCTACAGCTGTGCTCCAAGTGTTCACTGGTCAAAGACAGAGCCCTGACACGACCAAGCTCTGCCATGCTATCTGTGCTTGTCACTCCAAATTCCCTTCCACCTTCAGGGCACTTCGTATTTTGCCATTAGCTTATGCTGACCACCACACTCTGTGCACCCACCCTCTGGCAGACCTTTCCAAACCAGAACAAAACCATCACTGCTGAGGGCCAAACTCCACAAGCCAGACTAACTCCAGCTCCACTCCAGCTTGTGAGGCTCTGCCTGCCACACTCACAACACCTCAAACAGCTTAGTACTGAAAGGGACAGGCAGCAGAGGAGGATGAAGGTTGCTCCTTGCCTGCTATTTAGCAGATTGCCTTACGGATTTAGAGCACAAGGAAGAAGCAGATGTTATAAACAGGGGTCCATAAGCATGCTCAGGATCTCAGGTTAATGCAGTAGTCAAGGGAGCCTTATCTTTAAGCAGTTAACAGCAAGAAGTGACTAGACAGACCCCTTCCCTTTCAGGAAGCTTCTACTATCAAGTGTGACAGTTTGGGAGTTCCCTGCCCCCCCACACTTTGTAAAATCCCCCAGACTAGAACTCAGCCAGCTGGAAGTTAAGGACTGAAGCTCTGTTTACAGCTCAGCACAATGTACAAGCAGAGATATACACAACAGACAAGAATAGTGACAGACATAGACAAGGGAAAGGTGATACAGACACACAACTCCCCTCCCAGAAATCAGAGACCCCAGGAGGGGCTCCCAACCACCCTTCCACCTTCTCCCCACCCCTACACCTTACCCCAAGGTTTGCCTTATGTGCAAGGAGGATCAGCTGGGGAGGATTAGAAGCAAAGTGGTTAGTGAAGTTATTCAGCAGAGAGGAGAAGCCAGAGCTGCTAGAGAGCCCAAGAAGCCACTTGCCTGTGACCCAGACTGCCAGCTCAAGACACTCTCTTAGCATTTTGTAAACATCTCAACAAGCCTATGAGTGAAGCAGACATCACCATTGTTTTACCTTCACAGCCTAGAGAATAATTTTCTCCATTAAAATATTCCAGTTAGCTCAAACCAGCACACAAGTTATTCAGTGCTTCAACAGAAACACAGACAGCAAAGCTGGGAGGGATCTTGTGAGAACTGACCATCAGCTGAACAACTAAGCCCAAAGTGCTCACCTGCACAGCCAGAATGGTCACTCCCTGCTGCTGCCTTCCAGTGACACAGAGCACCAGAGGAGGGAGAGACAAGTTCACACTTCTTTACCTCTGAATGCCAGAATTCACCTGATGCCATCACCTACCTGACCTGTTTTGTCATTTATGGCAAAAGGTGACAGCTGTCACCTTTGCTGCCTCTGTGTCTCTCTGCCTAGCAGACATTTCTGTCTCAAGTTACTATCATCAGACACCACCAAGTTTGCATTTTGCCCAACAAGTTTTGCACTCACATATTTTTATTTGTGGTGCAAGTTAAACTGTACAAGGACTTAGCCAACTACACATCTGTTTTGTTGAAATAAGCAGAGCAACTGAGCATGGGTTTGAAGTGGCAGAGGGGAGACTGAAAGTGGATGCTAGGAGGAAGTTGTTTGCAGTGAGGGTGGTGAGACACTGGCACAAGTTGTCCAGGGAGGATGTGGAGCACAGAATCACCCAAGGTGATCAAAGATCACCTTGGGTGATTCTGTGCTCCACAACCTCCCTGGAGGTGTTCAGCACCAGGCTGGAGGAGGCCTTGAGTGACCTGTGCTAGTGGGAGGTGTCCCTGCCTATGGCAGGGGGTTGGAACTGGCTGATCCTTGAGGTCCCTTCCAACCTTCCCATTCTGTGATTCTATGTCCCACCCTGACCATGCCCAGCTCCTGAACACCATCTCCCACTGGAGCTTCCTTAGCTAACTCAAGCATCAGCACCACCACCTCTGCAGTGTGCAAGCAAACCCTGCAGCAGGTTAGCATCTATGCTTAATGTTCTGAGACAGAAAAATGCAGAAGCTGCTTGCAAACTGCAGGCAGGCAGGCATCTAAAAGCTCATTTCAAGAGGGTTAGGAATCAAGAGTTCAGCATGGGTGAAATCACAGCAGTGGGGTTTAGAGAATGTCTGCTGCATAGCAGCACAAGCCCAGACCCTCAGCCATACCCTAGGTGCACCATAAGGTGGTCTTGCCACACATTATAAAACATCTACTGCATGTCAAGCAGGTTTACTGCTCTTACCAGGAGAACTTACTAATTAAAATTTAAAATGTCTAACTCCTGTAATTGTTTCACCAGTGACTGCTAGGAGAGGCCATCCAAAGCTATTAAGATCCAGGAGATGTACTCAGAGCAGGGCACTTGAGCAGCAACCTGAATTAGCCACACAAGACAAAAGCTCTGGGAAGCTGCAGTAATGGCAGGTAATTGTTTTATGCTCATAATGCTGATGTAACCTGACCACAACTGACTAGAGTAACACTTTCCACCTTTCCTCTTTTCCCTTCTGACATTCCAGAGAGGCTCAGCAGCAAAACCCCTCATAATAACCACTCCAGTCCTACCTTCATATGAACCTTTGCTGGGCAAGACTGAAAAGGCTTTTCCCTTGCACAAGGTTATGCCCTTGTATCTGGCAAACCCAGAGGAGAATTGTTTTGCAGCAGGCTGGGTCAGCAGGATGAACAAGGCTGCTACAGAACATCACTGCACTTGCTGAATGCAGAGGTGAGAATTGCTCAGGGCTCTGCTGCCTGCCAGACAAAAACAGAAGAGGGAGGAATCAATCTCAATTAGTTATGGAATCAGGGAATCACAGAATGCTTTGGGTTCCAAGATCATGGAGTCCAACTATCAACCTAACACCACCATGGCCCCAAGTACCACATCCACACTTTTACTGAACAGCTCCAGGGATGGGGACTCCAGCACCTCCCTGGGCAGCCTGTTCCAGTGCCTGTTCTTTGCAGCAAAGAAATGTTTCCTGATCTCCTACCTAAACTTCCCCTGCTACAATTTCAGGCCATTTCCTCTTGTTCTGCTACCTGGCACTAGAGAGGAGAGACCAATACACACTTAATTCCAACTTCCTTTAGAGCAATGAGGTCTCAACTCAGCTTCCCCTTCTTCAGTTCCCTCAGCTGCTCCTCTCCAGACTCTTTCCCAGCTCTGTCACCCTTCTGAAAACTAAACCACAATATTTCATAGAACCATAGAATGGGAAGGTTGGAAGGGACCTCAAAGATCATCCAGTTCCGACCTCCTGCCATAGGCAGGGACACCTCCCACTAGCACAGCTCACTCAAGGCCTCTTCCAACCTGGCCTTCAACACCTCCAGGGAGCTTGTGGAGCACAGAATCACCCAATAAGANTCCTGCAGCCCCCTTCAGATCCTGCAAGGCCACTCCAAGCTCTCCTGGAAGCCTTCTCCTCTCCAGGCTGCAGAGCCCCAACTCTCTCAGCCTGTCCTCACAGCAGAGCTGCTGCAGCCCTCTCACCATCTTGCTGGCCTCCTCTGGACCCACTCCAACACTTCCATGTCCTTCCTGTGCTGGGGGCTCCACAACTGCACCCAGGACTGCAGCTGGGGTCTGAGGAGAGCAGAGCCAAGGGGCACAATCCCCTCCCTTGCCCTGCTGCCCACACTGCTCTTGCTGCAGCCCAGCACACAGTTGCTGTCTGGGCTGCACTCACACTGCAGCCTCTGCTTGAGCTTTTCCTCACCCCACACCCCCAGGGCCTGTTCCTCAGGGCTGCTCTCAGCCATTCCCCACCCAGCCTGGAGCTGTGCTTGGGGTTGTCCCTACCCATTTCACTTGTCTAGAGAGAGGTAGAAATCCTGAAAAGTTCATTGGAGGCACTAAGAGGAAGCATCATGCCAGAACTGTCAAGTTGGTAGATTCTTAGCCCCCAGTAGAGCAGTTCTCACCCTCAGGATATAGACTGAGCACCAATTTCTGTGACAGGGTGATCAGTGTGAGGGACAACAAGCAGGGAGTTGGAAAATTGTCTTTTTGCATTTGTGTGTCAGGCTGAAGCCTCCCTGTTATCTAGCACTGTGCCACTTTTTGAGAAGCAGCCAGCTAGAGTGCTTTGGTAATTAGCTGGAGAGGCCAAGGCTAAAGGTCAATTAACCCAAGAGGAAAAGGCTAATTGCACACTTCTCCTTGGGAGACCAGCAGGGAAAAGTTAGAGCCACCAGCCAGCCAAAAGTGCTCCTCCAAAGTTTGAGTGGGGTTTAGCTGGAGGAGGAAGAAGAGGAGAATGAGAGTTATTGCTGAGTTTCTTTTTTCCTACTTGTAGAGGGAAGTCACAGTGGGAGTTGAGCAAAAAAAAAAAGCATGACTGAGCTTGAAGAATTATTTTCTAACGAGACAGATTCAGAGCTCCAACCAATCTCATGACAACTCCTCTCTCTGACAGACACAACTGGATCCTGAGTGCCTGGGGAAAGCTTCTACCTTCACAGAAGTGCTCTGATCAGAATCTTTGCTAGTTTAAGGGATTAGAATATTAGAAGACAATCAACCACCTACTGGAGCAGAAACTATAAACTGGAGTCTGTAACTTTTTACTCCATACCTGCAAGACTCCTCCTCTGATCCCAGACAAACAGGGGTGGTCTACATAAACCACAGCAGATGCTGAGAGGGCTGCA
>VWYK01068271.1:11515-21961 GCA_013399775.1 Semnornis frantzii
TGCAGTGCCGGCGGGTATTTGGCGGGGCCCTTGCGGTGACGCAGCGCCGCGGCGGACAGCTTACTCCCCGCCGGCCTGACTGGCCCCTGCGGTGTCCGACGGCAGCAACGCTCGGTGGAAAATGGCCACTGCCGGGGCCAAGCTGCCCCCAACCTTCACCGTCCGGCTTCGGGGCCGGGGAGGAGAGCGCGTAGCTAGCGCCGAGTTGTCGCTGCGTCGCCCCGGAAGCTGGCGGGGGGGGAGTGGGCTGCTCACCCGCTTGTCCCTGTGTGGCTCTTACCTCAGGGAGCGAGGAAATAGGAAAAAGGGAGAGAGGCACGGCGGGAGGAGGGTGGGAAGGACACCGCTTGGNCCGCGGAGGGGGCAGGGCTGCTCGCCGCAGTCACCCTCACAAATACCGCGCCAGGGAGGAGAGAAAAAGGCCCTCTCCGGCGGAGGGATACCGCCCTACATATATAGAGGGGCGGCGCAGGCTCACAGCCTCAGCACTTCTCTGAGGCGCGCCGGGGAGGGAGCAGCAGCAGTCGCCGCCGCTCGTGGTCGCGCAGTTCGTGCAGCCGCCGCCGGGCCCAGCGCCATCACGCCATGGTAGGTAGCTCGACTGGCCGACTAAGGCTTAGGGTTTCTGCGCTGCCGCGCATTTGGCGCACAGGGAGCTCGCTAGAAGGCTCATTGCGAAGCCGGGGACGGTCGGGTTAGTGGAGTTCGGTTCTTCTCGGGGGGGTGGGGAAGGTGTGTGGGGAGGGGTTGGAGGCCGCAGCCCTTCCCGCCGCGATCCCTATGAGGTGAACGGGATGGTGAATGTTAATGCCTCCGCCCTGCGCGGGCTCGCCGCGGAGTTGCGGCCCTTCCTCTTCCGCCGCTTACTTCCCCTTTTCTCGGAGCCTGTCGTGTGGGCGCCCCGCGTCTTCCCGCCGCGGCCCCTCCTTGCCTTTTCCCGCATGCGGCGCTCTCTTCCCTCCGGAAAGGGACGGGCACCTCTCCCCGGGTCTGCGGCCCCTCCGCCGGGCAGGGCGCGTTGCGGGGTGGGGGCCATGCCGGGCGGGGCACGAGGCTGCGGTCGAGGATCCCGTTCGGCTCCGGCACCAGCTGCACTGCGCAGGAACTGGAGTGGGGGGGGGCGGCGGCGGCGGCCCGGGGGAGGACACCGCGTTGCAGTTACTGCGCCCTCACCACCCCATCCCCCCTTCATCTCCCAGTAAAACGCAGCAGCAGCGGCGAAGCCCATCGTTGTCTGCATTACATCATATCTCCTCCTCTTTCTCCGCGGCCCCCGCGCACCCCCCAGCTAGGGGAGATCGGGGCGCAATGCGTGTTGTTCGCTTGGAAGCGGCCCAACGCCCGCACGAGGGTCTTGGCGTGGGGAGCGCAGCCTCCCTTTTCCCTGAGGGGCTGCGGGGGAAGAGCCACCACCCCCGTCGCCGAGGGGAGGGAAGGGGATGGGGAGGGATGGCTGCGGAGCCCAGGCGGGTCCTGGCTGAAGGATGAGGACGCTGTGTGGCCGTTGGCTGTGGAGGGAGGGGAAGCGGGGACGCACTGCAGCAGTGGGTGGTTGCTGACCGGGAAGGGCGCCTGTTGCGTCCGCCGGGCTGCGAGCCGGCCCGGGCGATGCCAGCCTCTGCTGTGCTTTCCGAAACGCATCGATGGTGGGCTCTGGGAGCGGCTCGCATCATCCCCTGGCCATCGGGCGCTGGCGCAGCCCAGGCAAGAGGAAAGGCTAGGATTTTCCCGACTGCTTTTTGCTTCCAACAAGAGTGGTGAAACAGTCGCAGGCAGACCTCTAATCGCCTTTTGGCAATCTGGGTGTTCCTCGGCTCTGTCTCTCCATCTCCCCTTCCTGTCGGGGAAGGCTGACATCACCAGGACAGGATTTGATGACTTGGCTGGGTGGGGTGATGGCTCCAGCTCTGGTACCTTTGTCCCTTAGCTAGGGCAAGTGGGCAGTAGTTGTGCCTGTTGTGTGGTAAAGTGAACCCTGTGGCGCTTAAGGGTCAGATTGTGTGCTTCTGGCATCACGGTGTGCAAAGTTGTTTGTTTGGGTTTGTTTTTTTTTTTATATCTGAAATCAAATTTTTAGAAACGTCGAGCGAGCACCGACTAATAGGGCAGTGAGCTGGTGCTGTGGGCTGGAGGTTTTTGCCGAGGTGTGGCTCTGTTTCCTGTTCTGCAGGGCACTGAGTCTGTTATGTAAATTCCTTAGATAATCTTTAAGTAAAACCTCGCATTTTCTGGAAAATTGCAGACTCTGGAAGGAAGAACTGGCTTTTGAACGTGACTTTTCTGCTGTTATTGAAGATTTATTGAATTTGACTCTGTCTTTGGCTGTTTGCATTTCTACTCTTTTGCCCCGTTCCCACCCCACTGTGCATGTGGGGAATGGTTTAATCATTACATACAGACATTAAAACATAAAAAGCCCCCACAGAACACCTATTTATAGGTGAAATGTGTGAATCACTTAACATGTACAGCAAGCTTTCAACCCAACCCTGTTTTTGTATGCAAGATCTTAGCAGATAGTATAGCCTGTTAATTCTCTGTTGTATTTGTTCTTCTTTACTCCAGTAAAGTGTTTTTTATACTTAGATTAACTGTGTTTTAGGTAAAAAAGGTTCCAGGATGCCTGCTTTCTCTGACCTGTAAAAGTCTGATCTGTTAGTGAAAACCGAGTTTAAAAGGAGCTGGTACCTTTTTATTCTCTGTTATCTGTAAAAAGTCCTTATTTTTCCTTTGTTAATTACTAGGAAAATGCTTATTTTTCCATAAAGAATTGGTTGACTCCTTTGAGTCCAAACAGCAGAGCATTTTGTGATGCTCTATCTATACAGAGCTGGGAGGCTTCTGGAAAGATGTGGCTAGCATAGTTAAGCTCTGTGAGAGCCCATTTTAATTTCCCATTTTGGATGCAGCAGTGGCCTTTTGATGTACCAAAGGTCTTAGGTAGACATTTTAAATGACTTATAAAACAACCTGCTTTTCAGTGTGGGGCACCTTAGATTGTTTGGCTGAGTGGACAAATAGCGCAACGGTTGAAAAATAGACATTGCCATTGTTGGAGATAGCAAAAAACCTCCCTAATACTGACTAGTAATTCCTCCTAATGTCGGAGCACAGTCCTTTCTGTTAAGCTTAAACAGTAGGCTAATGCAACGTGGTGGGGGAGGGCAGACTTTAGTGTTAGATCACTAGGTGGCACACTTGACATTAGTCCACTACGTGCAAGTACCCCCACGCAGTATTTAGGGTCACTGTACTGCTGGAAGTGACATCTGTGAGGAGAAAAACCAAACACATTAAAGATTTTATGCCTTTCTGATAAACTGCAAGGATGTTGCCCTGTATCCTTGACCAAACCGAATCCTCACAAGTGGAAGGATGGCATGTCTGGTTCTTCACCTGCAATTTCAAAACAAATTAACTGTAAATGTGCTTTTTCAAACAGTTGGATGATGTAGGTGAGTGGAGTCTCCTTGCAGAGACAGAATTCCAGGGATCGAAAGTAGCTTTGTAAAAGTATGATAAAATCACTACTGAAATGTAAAAGAACTGTCTAGTGGCTTGACATAGGTAGAGGTAAACAATATTCTAAAATGTTCTGTTCTTCGTGTAGGCTGATCAGCTGACTGAAGAACAGATTGCCGGTAAGTGCCTTGAGAAATGATTTTTATATTCTCGCTAATCCCTTGTGACTGTTGTGACTGTGACTAAAGGAAAACACTTCACACATAATGGAAAAACTCTTTGACAATTTCAAACCTATACTAACACATTTCTAAAAAGCATTCACTTTAAAAAAAATCCAGAAGATTACTGGTTCATTGCCTCTTAATTTAGACTGCTTATTCCTTGGACTACAGATAATGATTTTTTTTTAGACTTTCAGACTTGAGCCAAGTCCTTCTAGATTTCTTGCAAACAGAAATAATTGCTAGACTCAAGTGAACTTCTTGGAGTCAAAGCAGACCTAGGTACTCTTTTTGTTTTAATAAAGTGAAGATAAACTTGAAATGACAAAAAGTAAAAATAAAATAGATTTATTACACATTAAGCCAACATCTTTTAAGTAACTTGTAACAGTGCCCGTAATTCAAGCTGGTTAGGAGAAGGAGCATTATTTGACTTTGTGGAGATCAGTCACCTACTTGTGGCTGACACTGATTCCTATTATCTGTTACCTTAAGTGGTAAATGACTACAGACATACAGGAAAAATAACTCTTAGTAGGTGAAGAGAACCCAGTGTGTCCCTTCACTTCTATTCCCAGGTAGCTGCTGTTTGTTGCAGCTGTGCCTCAAGCAAAATGATGCTGAAATGCATTCTAGAGCTTTAATGCAGATAATAGCCACATGAAATAAATTCGAATGTACTATGCAAATTATCTTGATCCTCTAAGTAAATTTTCATTGCTATATGAGTGTCAGTTATCTCAGTACATGGACAGTTAGCTTAGGTGTTTGTAAAAAATGTACCAGGCATTGCTAGTGGAGTGCTTTTTTAGTGTGGCGTTTTCTGATGTTGGTGACGTTACTAAACACTGGGACTGTTTCTGCCTCTAGAATTCAAGGAAGCCTTTTCCCTATTTGACAAAGATGGTGATGGTACTATCACAACAAAAGAACTGGGAACTGTCATGAGGTCATTGGGTCAAAATCCAACAGAAGCAGAGTTGCAGGATATGATCAACGAGGTAGATGCTGATGGTAAGTGTTGAAAAGATAGTTATTAGCACTGTGATCATCTTAAGTATGGATGACCTCCACACCTGGGCTTGGACTGCATGGGGAAGATTCTGTGACATTGATCTCTTGAAACAGTTTCAAAATACTTGATAGAATCTAAACTCAGAGGTGTCAATTTTTTGCTTGCTCTCTGCATAGGAGTTAAGATGCTAATTGTATTAGCAAGAGTAAAAAGGAGGTGAACAGATCCAAAGTTACGGTGTTTGCCTTTAATATTTTATGGGTCACAGCTTTCTCTTGCTACCTGGCTTGCCCTGACCTGCTGCTAACCTGTATTTCCACCCAGGGTTTGTCAGCCTGTGTTGGTATTAATAGCTGTACTAATGTCTGTGGGTTTTGTCAAAGACCAAAAATGTAGGAGTGGCATAGTCAAAGAATTCCAAGAACTGAAAATGCAATGTGGAGAGACTGTATAGATTAATGTGGTATATCGGGTCACTATTAGACGGGAGGGATTTGAGTCAAAAACGGGAAAGCCTCCCCATATCAACTTTTATCAGAATTATTTTTAATGGGCGCCAGAAAGGGTAATTGAGTATTTTTTCAGAGACTCCAGACAGGCCAGCAGTCATAAAAAGGAATAATACTTTCTCCTACTCAGTGATATCAGGGCTTTGATCTTTTATGTTGGTTGTGATAGTGATTTTTCTCCAGTTTCTGAAAGAAGTGAAATTATTGGCAAGAGTATAGGTTATCCGACTATGTTTTCAGGCTACATTTAATTACAGCTACTTTCCTAACAGTATAAGTGGAACTTAATAGCTAACTCTTGGATACAGAAGCTGAAAAACTTTAGGATCTGCAGTGTTACATAGAATTTGTGTATAGTGGCTTCTCTAGGCTGCAATACACAGTGCTGTTCTGGTAGATGAAAAATAAGGCCGCTGATAACTATGATGAAGAAAAGGATTTCAGAGTAGTATGCCTGCCCATCTGTTTGTATCTGGTTTATGACAGAATGATTGGCCATTATTCTACATGTTCACTTTTTAAATTGATTTTTAAAAGGAGTACGAGACCTCTGTTCAAATTTAGGTGATTAAATCTGACCAGGATGATAAGCCTCACTCTGTAATCCTAAAGCTGCAAAGGTTTTTATAAAAAATGCATTTATTTAGCTTCTTTAATGTAGTTAACCATTGAATTTGTGCATGGTCCTCAAGCAATGGGGAGATATTAATTGTACAGTGTACTATTTAGTATGGAAGTTCTGCCATACAGGACTGAATCATGACTACACAATTCTAGTTTTTGCTATTTTTATAAAACATGTTTCTTCAGAGTTTCACCTTGTAGCTCTGAGCAGTTTGAAGTTTGAATTCTTAGAAGAACAAAAGTCTTTAGGTCAAAGACCTGGATGTTGCCAGTTTCCAGTTTTGTAGTGAAATACTTAATGGTGACTGCTGAGCTTGTCAGAAGTGCTACATGGCATCTTTTATCACGTGGTTGGAATTTAGAGATCCTCGTTGCCACTTAATGATGCATTACTTCTGTAGTGTACAGCATATGTTTATAAGGAGGTTGATTATTATCAAGTATTTGTGCAGCTTTGTGAAGTGTAATTTTCTCAGATTTTAGATATCCTGTATTTGTAGTGCCAGTTTTGTGATGTATTCCCTTCTGTAGTCTCCCATAGCAATTGGGAGGTTCTAAAGAAACAAAACTACTAATTTGGGGAGCAATTTGAGGTAAAGATAAGTTTCTTAATAATGGTTAATCTTGGAGCATCAGACTAACGTCTTATTTCATAGAATCATAAAATCAACCAGGTTGGAAGAGACCTCCAAGATGATCCAGTCCAACCTATCACTCAGCCCTATCCAGTCAACTAGACCATGGCACTAAGTGCTTCATCCAGTCTTCTCTTGAACACCTCCAGAGATGGCAACTCCCACCATATCCCTGGACAGCCCATTCCAATGGCAAATCACTCTGTGAAGAATTTTCTCCTAATATCCAACCTATACCTCCCTTGGCAAACTTGAGACTGTGTCTTCTTGTTCTGTTGCTGGTTGCTTGGGAGAAGAGACAGACCCCCACCTGGCTACAACCTCCTTTCAGGTAGTTGTAGACAGCAATGAGGTCACCCCTGAGCCTCCTGTTTTCCAGGCTAAACAACCCCAGCTTCCTCAGCCCCTCACAGGACTTGTGCTCCAGGCCCCTCACTTGCCGCTTTGCTACTTTTGCTCATTTGCTACTTGGGTATCAAATGTTATGGCTTGACCTGGAGAGAAGACAACAGTTGATTTCCTTGTGCTGAAACACTACAGTGACAGGGCTTACTGCACATTGTAGTAGCATAAAGGTAGTGGTAGTGATTTTGGGAGAAGACTGATTGGAATCGTGGAAAATCTGTCAGCGTTGCCTTTGGCTAAATGAAATGCCAGATTATTTTGTGTATGAATGAAAACATGGAAGTTTAATTTTTGGAAGTTTCTTTTCATTAAGGCAATGGCACTATTGACTTCCCTGAATTTTTAACCATGATGGCCAGAAAAATGAAGGACACAGACAGCGAGGAGGAAATCCGCGAGGCATTCCGAGTCTTTGACAAGGTATTATTAAAAGTGCAAATATTTCCTAGAAGCAATAATGATATCCATGTCTTCCTCAGCTTTTTTTTTCTTTTCTGGTCTAGGAGGGGAAAAGAAAGTTCTCTAGTAGATAATGTCTTCGTTTTATGAGAGCATGGGCTGGTTTGGAACCTACATTGTTGCGGGCTGATTATACCTGCTTTACATAGCAGGTCTAAGCTTTGGGCTCACCCCAGGGGGAAAACTTTCTGGTCTTTGTTAGGAGCAGAGATGAGCAGAACTTGATGCTTGTGGGGTTGTGGGCTTCTGGGATGTGAGGGGTAGGGGAACCTTCTGTACCTTCTGACTTTATGAGAGATGAGGAAATGTTTGCTTGGATGCACAAGGTTTTATTCGTGGAAGTTTTTGAAGCTAAGATGTCATCTATTTTAGAGGAAACTGAAGTCATCCATGTTCTGTTTCTGGGATGGACTCTCGGGTTGTTTTCAGGAAAACTTGACCTCAGCTCCTGCATTTTTCAGGATACCTGGTCATATGTGATGAAAGTCAATTATTTCTAGAACAGGATTTTCCCTCTCTTAATGGCTTGAATGTGACAGATGTCATAGAAATGTGCATTGAGTAATGGCTGGTGTGGCTGCTGTGTGGAAGAATATCTTACTAATTGTTTAATACTTAGCTGAAAATGTGTGAGAGAAAATGAAATCCTGCGGTGTTATTTCTACAAGACTAAGTTTAAATTTAAAGCCCCTGAGAAAGCTTACCAACTTGTGATCACCATATAAAATTCTGCTCTAAGCTATTACGTTTTTCCTGTTATGGAGGAGGCTAAATCCTGAAAGAGCATGGGATGAAATCTAGGTTTGGGTATAACTAATGAAACACTGACTAGGAGTGCCTTTTTTTTACCCCTGAAGCTTTTCCTAACTCCTTACAAGCAGAATTTAAATGCTTTATTTAAAGATTTGTTCTGTATCATACAAGAAGCCTCCCTTAGCTACCTGCAGTCTGGTTATTAGCAGTAGTGTTACGCAGAAGAGAAAAAAGATTGTGTGGTTTGGATGAGTTTTTTTTAGCCTTGCTTAGGCAACAGAGACTAAACAAAACATTGTTCCTGTTTGTTTTTTTTTTTTTTAATGTCTTCGTAGCATTACAAGATTTTTAAGGATTTTAAATCCAGGCATGCAGTTATTACAGTACAATAACGGTGTGTGAGGACATAGTGGCATGCATGCTCCATAAGGCAAAGGGACTAGCACGTACTGAAGGGGGGGTTTATGGTGTACCAGGTCTGTTTATTCACCCCAAGTGCTGCAAGGCTAATTCAGTAGATACAGGGAACCCAGATTCAGTTTCAGAAATCTTGTCAGTATTGTCAATCATGATCTTGTGCAACTCTTTCCTCACAGGATGGTAATGGCTATATCAGTGCGGCAGAACTACGTCATGTTATGACAAACTTAGGAGAAAAGCTAACAGATGAAGAAGTAGATGAAATGATCAGAGAAGCAGACATTGATGGGGATGGGCAAGTCAACTATGAAGGTAAAAGATACTTGAATTGACTAAACCACTACTCTTGAATCAGTCTGTTACATAGGGCATTAATTGTAGTACTTGAGACACCAATTTATTCAGTTACCCATTTCTGCAAACCAGCTTACATGCAGTGGAAGGGACGTTTTAGTGCCAGACATGCTTAAGAGACTTAACAGTTGAAGTGTTCTGGAGACAGTCAATCACAGTGATTTTTTTATCTTTTTCAGAATTCGTACAGATGATGACTGCAAAGTGAAGAGACCTCCTTTACACCTTTTTTCCTCTAGAAGAATCAAATTGAATCTTTTACTTACCTCTTGCAAAAAAAAAAATGTTCATTTATTCATTCTGTTTCTGTATAGCAAAACTGAATGTCAAAATACCTTCTGTCCACAAACTGCATGTAATGGTTGGTGGTCCTGTCCCCAAAAGATAAAGTTAAAACATCAGTTTTACAATATAAATAATTGTACTACCTTGAAAATAAAAAAAGGAAGCACTTAGTGAACTCAAAAGTTCCATTTGCTAATGACTATTACACTGTTTGGGCTGGCCAGTTTTTCATGCATGCAGCTTGACAATTGAGCACAGTCAGACATTTGTATTAAGGAAAAACAAAATGAAAACAACCAACCTAAAGGATCCACTCTTTTGTTTAATAGTGGATTCTAGTTCAATTTGTAGTATAAATTGTCATAGCTGGTTTACTTTAAAATTGGTTTATACCTCAGGATGGTATGCAGCAAAATGGTTGAAGGATGCAAAACTTAAAGAAAATGCCCTAAAGGTTGAATGGTTCTCCTGTACGTAGCAGTGTGCTCCAAAAATACGATGATCTTAACTATGGATGGCATGTCTGTTAAAATACGGTTTTAACATTGTCTGCATTGCACTATAGTGAAACGGGTGTCGAGCTGTTACCGTTCACAAAATTTTTAAAAGAAACCTTCACCAAGGGAGCATCTTTGGACTCTCATATTTTTAAAACCTGTACCATGACTTGGAGCTGGCGGAGTAGCCTGTGGACTTCAGCACAACTATCAACATCGCTGTTCAAGATACTACAATTTATGTCCATTCCAAGTTGTAAATGCTAGTCTTTTTTTCCAATAAAAGACCATTAACTTAAAGGTGGTGTTAAATGCTTTGTAAAGCTAAAATATATATATAATTGAGATACTAAACCAAAAAAGCAGTAGGAGGGAAGTGTTTCTATGAATGACTTGCTGCTAAATTATAATGCACATGTATGCAATAAGTTATCCCCTATCTTTTCAAGATGGCAAGAACTGACCTCCTGTAACCCAAGACCTTTGCTATAAATAAATGAACTTGTGCTTGCCTTTCATATTACGACAATGTTAATTTAGTTGGTCTCAAAGTCGTGTAATGCTGACTCGTCAACTATCAGCAC
Source organism: Semnornis frantzii (assembly GCA_013399775.1). NCBI lineage: Eukaryota > Metazoa > Chordata > Aves > Piciformes > Ramphastidae > Semnornis > Semnornis frantzii. The sequence continues at coordinate 21,742 of VWYK01068271.1, forward strand.
AGAAGTAACACCTCATTTCACTAAAGTGGAGAGCTCTGAGCATGCTTGTCAATATTGGGGAAACATGTCTAGGTTGCTTACTTTTTTTTGACAGGTTACAGAAACTAGTTGGGAGGATTTAAAAAGGACAGACTTCATAGATACAATTCTCAAACATGCCAAAAATGCATTTCTCTACCCACAGAAAGAAAACAAAAGGACGTTTCTTTTACAATACTAA
>VWYK01068308.1:0-11707 GCA_013399775.1 Semnornis frantzii
ATTCTGTGATTCTATGATGTGTTTCCATTGAGACAATAGCCACAAAGAGTTGCTGTCAGACTTGGCTATCAACCAATTTAATTTCCTTACTTCTGAACTTTTGTGCAGATCATGTTCATCTGAAGAAGAGATGTATTTCCTGCTTCTCTTCTATCCCTGTGGATTGCTATCACAGAAAGACTTCGGATTTCTTTTTTGTTTGTCAGTTTGTTTGTTTTTCCTGTTAACTCCTTCTTGTTAAATCTTTTTATCACCAGGGTCAATGTAGCACAACCTGTTTCATAAGAAACTTAAGCGAAGGCCTCTTTTTCCCTTTTATAAATCTATATCTTTTCTAGTTTTCCAGATCTTCCTTGCTTAGATAAGCATATCTGAAACATAAATGCCTGTGCTTTCTTTAAATAGCTCAGAATTATGTTGGTCAGCCCTACTCACTTGACTTCTGCCTTTCCCAAGAAGTCTCTAACTTGTTCTTTCCATTGTAAGTCTGCTATTAATTATGATGCAATTGACCCCCAGCAGCCTTTTCTACAAAAAACTGATGCAAAAAGTGCATCACATCCCCCTGACCCTTCTCATCCTCTCGTGGCAGTTTTACTGGAGAAGAGAGAAATAAATCTGTCTCGTTGGTATTTCTCTTGCCACTCACAAGGAATGATTTCCTGTCACTTCTGATGTCTTTTACCAGGTTCCTCCTATCCTCCTCAGCCTTGGCTTTTTGGATTTATCCCTACATTCCCATTATGCTTGGTTACAGTCATCCTGCAATATCCAGTCTAGCTCACGAGGTCATCACAGAATCACAGAACCACATCACACAGAATCACAGAACAGTGACCTCGCTGTTTAGCATAGAAGGCTTTTGATACACTTCCTCTTATGCTTTGTCACTGATGGCTTTTCCCACATGCATCATTAGTGCTACCTCTTTAAACATACTTCTCCTCAGAAACCAAATCTGTTATCTTGCTCTTCTCCTTCCTTCCTTCCCAACCTAAGTAGATGCTACTATTTCGTGGTTGTTCTCATTCAACAAACTCTCCATTTCCATTTTGTTAGCAGTCATTTTGTAACTGTTCCTTGCTTCTTCCATGGCTTTTACCACTTTCTGAATCAAAAGTTCGACACGAGCAGAAGAACTGAGAGGGCACTGATTGAGCTTGTGGCAAAACTTTGATCACTAATTGGTTGACCTTGCAGTAAAGAGTCAACTCAGGTGACCCATAGGCAAATGTATGGGACAGTCAGCATGATTTCCATGAAAGTCAAGCCCCAAAAATGCACTGGGATTCTCTGGAAGAGTTAAAAAGCAGGTGGAAAAGTATATCTCTCCCTGTCCTAATCCCCTTTCCAAGGTTCACCACATGTGACTCTCAAACTAAGCTCTCCTGAGATGAAGGTGAAGATCCTCTCAAGCGAAAAATTAAGATCCTCTCAAGGATATCAATGATTAATTACTAGGTAAGGGATATAAAATTAACACAAGGAATAAATAGTCAGTTTCCACATTTCAGGAAGCATGCAAGTGATGGTCTTGTGCACCATTCATGAATGGTGTGGATACCTTTACTGTTTATTCAGAATTACTCACTTGAGTTGCAAGCTGACTGTGAAGAGCTGCAGGAGATACTGTTTTTCAAAGTGAACAGGTAATAACACACCAAACTAAATCTGCTGTCAATAAATACAGAGCAAAGAACAGGATAGAGAAGTAACCACACAATGTAGGCAACAACAGTGTGTTCCAAGGTTGCTATTACCACTTACAAAGATGTCTTGCACTTGTCCCAGAAAACATTGTTTCTCTACTTAGAAGCAGATTAAAAAGGAAAATGAACCATTGAGGACTAACACTCAGCTCTGGTGAGGCCACATCAAGTATTGTGTCTCTTGGGTCACAACAACCCCAAGCAATGCTACAGGCTTGGGGCAGTGTGGCTGGAAAGCTGCATGGCAGAGAGGGACCTGGGAGTTGTAATGGACAAGCAGCTGAATAGGAGGCAGCAGTGTGCCCAGGTGGCCAAGAAAGCCAATGGCATCCTGGCTGGGATTAGAAATGCTGTGGCCAGCAGGAGCAGGGAGGGGATTGTCCCCTTGGACTCAGCTCTGGTGAGGCCACACCTTGAGTGCTGTGTTCAGTTTTGGACACCTCAGTACAAGAGAGATGTGGAGGTGCTGGAGCCAGTGCAGAGGAGGGGAAGGAATCTGGGGAAGGGCCTGGGGAATAAGTCTCATGAGGAGTGATTGAGGGAGCTGGGGATGGTTAGTGTGAAACAGAGGAGGCTGAGGGCAGACCTCATGGCTGTCTGCAGCTACCTGCAAGGAGGTTGTGGAGAGTTTGGTGCTGATCTCTTCTCACAGCTAATTAGTGATAGAACAAGAGGGAATGACCACAACTTGCCACTGGGTAGGTTTAGGCTAAATATTAGGAAACACTTTTTCAGAGTAAGAGTGGTCAGGCATTGGAATGTGCTGCCCAGCAGGAGGTGGTGGAGTCACCAACCCTGGGTGTGTTTGAGAGTCATTTGGATGTGGTGCCTGGGGACACGGTTTAGAGTGCACCACACCTGTAGACTAGGGTTCTGGATTGGACTTTGTGATCCTGAGAGGCTTTTCCAACCTGGATGTTTCTATGACTCTCTGAAAAATGAACAAAACTGACATCATTATTACTTAACTCCTTTAGAGAACATAGAATTCACTTTACCCCATCAGAAAATAAAGACAACAACTATTCATGATGCCTCAGAGTTTCTTAGGAACACAGGTAATGTAAATTGGCAGTGGTAGGAACATAGGTAATGTAAATTGGCAGTGGAGCAGCACATTATACTTCACAACCACACCAGAAAAGCCTGCTCAGGTTATTTTCATTATTGATGCACCACAACTTAGCTTTTTGCAGGAATTAAATTCTTGCTCCAGAAAAAAAAGAAGAAAAAAAAATAGAGGAATAGAGGTTGGGTATAAAATCAGTAATTTGGGCAAAGAGGAACAGATGGAAATGCAGGAGTGTGAAAAGCAAGACATGGACCAGTATCACAAAAGGGCTGAAGGAAATAGAAGTCAATATTGTCTCATGCAGTTAGGCTAATGTAATGCAGGTGAAAATCAAGCTGGTAGGATGAAAGTGGCAAGAGATGGAGATGAAGCCTGTGAGATGAGGACAGAAGGAAGAAAAGGAAGGAAGGTAAACACAAGTGATTGAGAGAGACTTACAGCTGAGTGGCAGGGAAGCCATTACAGCTAGTACTGTACATAATCAGATAAATCTATTGCCAGCTTGCTAGGTTTATACAAATTTTACAGAAACATGAGGCTCCCAGTGGATGAAAAAGTGTTACATTGCCATCTAGAGCAGAAAAAAGGAAAAGATATGAAAATGTTAGGTGAACACAGCTGCTTTGGAATAAATGAAATGTATTTTTTTAAATGCTTAAAAGAGGGAAGCATTCTGAACCTCTTCAACCAGGAAATCCTCAGAAGCAGTAAGGATGCTTTATGTCAAACCCTCACATGAAGAGAAATCCCCAGTCAGTACAAGTCAGGACCAGAGCCTTAGCACCATGTGGCCTGCAGATGAGCCTCAAACTAATAGGTTAGAAGAAAAAATAGCTACAGGAAGAAAATAATTGATTTGACAAGGCAGATGTCACAAATGGCCTTGTCTGGCATCTTTTTTCTCTTAAAGGGCCAGATACTTCAGAGGAAAGCCCAAGAAACTTTTCAAAGGAAAACTACCCGTTGAGGTTTTTGTTGTTTAAGTAACCCAAATGTTTGGTTCCTACACAACAGAATAAAAGTTTATTCAGTTTCAGTATCAGTTTTCATGCCACTGATAGGGGGCTGGAACTAGATGACCCTTGAGGTCCCTTCCAACCTTACCATTCTATGATTCTCTGATAAAGTACATGCATTGTCTCTACAGTAATATAAATAAAGGCAGTAAGTGCTCACTAGTAAAATCAAAGTATACTTCCTAAAATGTTATGAGACAAGTCCTTTAAAAGAAATTGGACAAGGAACAATTTCAAAGTACTCTTCACAAAGTCAACAGTTTTAGAAATTAAATGAACTTCCTGACTTGCAAATTTAAATGCAAACTGCAAAAGTGTGTGAATGCTCAAACTGCCAAACTGAGCCCCGAACTGCTCGGCTACTGGCTGATACCTTGTATCTGTGGTAGAAATGCAACTGTTGGAATCAAGAGTGTTACTCAGTGTGTGTATTCAACAGATCCCCAGATCAGCAAAGTGCATGCTTGTAAGCAATGCAGTGGCAGAAGGGAGAGGAAGGCACCCTGGCTGCTGCAGGGAAGTGATGCTCCCCCTCTGGGGCCCTTTCTTTGCACGTCTCCACCACACGAGTGTAGGAGAAGAGTGCACCACTTCCAGCTCTGACTCCACTGCCAGAATCAAAACTACCTTCCCTGCTGTCTCCATCAAAAATACTCACACCATCCAACCCCATGGACTGTGACTGCCTCCATCTCCCAAAACAGACGTCAGGGATCCCCACGACCCAGCCTCTCCTACACAGAATCATTGAATGGTAAGTTTGGAAGGGACCTCAAGGATCATCCAGTTCCAACTCCCTGCCATAGGCAGGGANCTCCTGGAAGCCTTCTCTTCTCCAGGCTGCAGAGCTCCAACTCTCTCAGCCTCTCTTCATAGCAGAGCTGCTGCAGCCCTTTGAGCATCTTGGTGGCCCTCCCCTGGACCCGCTCCAACAGTTCCATGTCCTTCCTGTGCTGGGGGCTCCAGAACTGCACACAGGACTGCAGGTGGGGTCTGAGGAGAGCAGAGAAAAGGGGCAGAATCCCTTCCCTCGCTCTGCTGGCCACACTGCTCTTGATGTGATAAAACATCCTTCTTTTAAATGAAGATGTGGTAAGGACAGGCACCAGTGTGCACCATGACACAAAGCTCAACGATACCTTCAACTTTTTAAAGCATCAATGTCCATGGCATTGCAGCAGTCAATTTACAGTCTTCCAGGGCACTCAGCAGCTTCCAACTGTTACACTGTCTTCCCTTTCACAGCCTCCACAAATCTGAGGAAGTCACAACAGCCAGAACTGTTTGCTTAGGACTGAGCAAGAGTAAAATTGAATTACTCCTTGTTATTAGAGAAATTTGTCCCAGAGGAAGGTGTTGAAACCGCTGAAGCAAGAAAGTGAGAGAGCATTTTATGGCTCAGTGCATTATGAATGGTCTATGAATACACAGACAAAGTAGTCTCCAAAGCTACCAGACTCCAGCTCTGGGCTCCATGTTGATTAAAAGATTATAAATGGTCAGACACATGCTCCTGCTCTGTTCTCCAGAAGTTTATGACTCCTTTTCATTTTGCTCAGTGGCAAGGCTTGCCTAGTTCAGGCATGCACTGAGACTCCAGTTGTTTACCTTAGTTGATTCAAGCTGGCATGTTTGGAAATTATTATATCCATTTGTTCTGCTGGATGTTTTGTTTCCCTTGCTTATACTTCTTAATTCCTCACTTCTCCTATTATTGGTCTTATGACTAAAGGCTTTAATTTATTCAACACACAATGCTTTTGCACACATTTTCTGTCATTCATTACACATTGTCTCCATTGTCTCCCGGTATCTCCAGGGTGTAGTAAGAAGAATTGAGAATATAAAAAGTTGCACTATATATTACTTCATATGTCTGCCTTAGACTTCAGCTATTGAACTCCCATGCACTTTAATAGAGCAGACTTTTCCCCACTGAAATTATTCAGTCATGAAAGTTTAATAGTAGGTGTGAGCCCACACAGTATCAGAGTGCAAATTCAGGAATGTTAGCAGACACAAGAAAATTTAATCAAGATACATCTTAGTGCTTCAATAAATCTGAGGAGAAAATGATCAGAATAAGCAAGATAATCCCTGCATTCTTTATATATCCTTCTGCCTTAATTTTCTGGCCTGTCTTCCTGCCCTAAGTTTGATTTTTTTGTTCATGTTTTCTTTTGTGGGGATTTTTTTAATCACTGTCCTCACACAAGTGTAGTTCAGTTTTGAGAGGAAAATTGTCTTCAATCAATATGTCAATGATTAACAGATCACATATCCTCACTCCCAGGCATACAAGAAGGACACCCACTACCCACATAAGAAAAAAACAGTAGAAACCTTTCTGCCAAAAAAAAGTCTCAGATACTTTGTCAGGATCTTAATGGATTTTGACTCCTTTTTAATCCATTTCAATTACTCTTAAGCAATATTCTCTACAGTTGCTTAAGTTACTAAATACTCAGATGTCGTCTTAACAACTGTCTCGGATAGATTTTGCTACCATGACTAAAAGATTCAAGGTATGGCCTGCCTCACCAAAGCCAATGCTTCTGAATACTTGTCTTTGAAAAGAAAGCCCAGGGGGAGATCCTGCTATCCCAGTTTTCTATCTGCAGCCTTCCCTGCTGCAGTAGGGGAATAGCCATCAGGTATCCTCTGCAGACGTCTTCCAACAGAATCACTAAAAGGAAACTTGGCTCGTTGAGATTCAACATCTAATGTTCTGAAATAAAAAGAGCATACCAAAATCTTACTAAACTGAAAGGATACACAGCAAGGAAGAAGCAAGTAAAAGCCAACAGAGTACCATGTTCAGTTTTGGGCTCCCCAGTTGGAGAGGGACAGGGATCTGCTGGAGAGAGTCCAAGGGAGAGCTACGAGGATGATGAGGGGACTGGAGCACTGCCTGGTGAGGAGAGGCTGAGGGACTTGGGGCTGCTTAGCCTGGAAAAGAGAAGACTGAGAGGGGATTTAACAAATGTTTATAAATATCTGTGGGCAGGGGTTAGGAGGGGGGGGACAGGCTCTGCCCACTTGATCCCTGTGATAAGACGAGGAGCAATAGATGGAAGCTGCAGCACAGGAGGTTCCACCTCAACACAAAGAGGAACTTCTTTACTGTAAGGGTCCCAGAGCACTGGAACAGGTTGCCCAGAGAGGTTGTGGAGTCTCCTTCTCTGGAGACTTTCAGGGCCTGTCTGGATGCAGTCCTCCATGACCTGAGCTAGATTGCTTGGTCCTGCTCTGGCAGGGGGTTTGGACTCGATGGTCTCTTTGGTTCCCTTCCAACCCCTAACATCCTGTGCTCCTGTGCTCCTGTGAACAGAGCCAAACTCTGAACACAGACTCTCTGATTGCAATTTTTCTGTGACAAGTGATGATAAAATTGCTTCTTCGGATCAGTTTTGCCTTAACCAGCATCACTTGGGCTGTAAGAACACCTGCAGCTCTCCTTCTTCAGCCACCTCTTACAACTGGACAATAATACCAGAGAACAAATATTTTGAGAAGGATCTGGAAAACAATGGAAGGCTAATTAAACCCATTTACTCTCTGAAGCTATGCTTAAATTACAAGCTTCCTTGTACCCTTAAGGACAAGTTAGGAACAAGGGCATCAAAAGACAATCTACACAGACATTCTACAGCCAGGGAAAAAANTTCAACACAAGGAAAAAAAAAAAAAAAAAAAAAAAAAAAGGTAGTATATATGAAAAATAAAATCAAGTTACAAGTCTGCTGATATTGGGAAAATGCACACAACAGACATAGCACCTTGCTGATTTTTTTTCCCAAGTATCACGGTTATGAATTGCTAAGAATTTTGTGGAAACAGCCAAAAAAAGTCTGACACCCCAGAGTAGCTCCTCTGGATCTTCATCACAAGCTCTGGTATTAGAGAACTGCCTTAGAAAAAGAGCTTGCCTCCTTCAAAATGCAAATGTGCTTTTCTGCCTAAGGGACTACCTAGTTATTGTGATGATTACTTCTGGCTAACCTGCAAGTTGTAAGCTTCTGGAGGCTAATTATAATGCATCTCTTAACCACAGCTGTCATAATGAGGCACACCACTACCTCTTTCTTATTACTTCAGCCAGTGCTCAGGCTTCAAAAAAACATCCTTTCAGGAAAGCACCACAAAAAAATATTCAGTCCATATTCAGTGCACCTATATAAAGCACCACCAAAACATAATATTCAGTCCATATTCAGTGAACCTATATAAAGCATCACAAAAAAGCACGAAGCACCACAAAAAAATATTCAGTCCATATTCAGTGAACCTATATAAAGCATCACAAAAAAAGCACAAAACACAAAAAAAATTCAGTCCATATTCAGTGCACCTATATAAAGCATCACAAAAAAGCACAAAGCACAACAAAAAAAAATATTCAGTCCATATTCACTGCACCTATATAAAGCACCACCAAAAAAGCACAAAACACAAAAAAATATTCAGTCCATATTCACTGCACCTATATAAAGCATCACAAAAAAGCACAAAGCACCACAAAAAAATATTCAGTCCAGATTCAGTGAACCTATATAAAGCACCACAAAAAAGCACAAAGCACAACAAAAGAAAATATTCAGTCCATATTCGCTGCACCTACACAAATGCACTCTTAAAACCATAGTAGTGCTAATTGCAATCATTTTATTAGCCTGAGCCTTTTTTAGATCAAGCTCTGAATTAATATCTCCTTTCCACAATATCTCTTCTGCCCCTTCTGTAACTTCATTCTGTAGAATTTATCAAGATGCTGTGTACAGTTCTGGAGCCCCCAGCACAGGAAGGACATGGAACTGTTGGAGCAGGTCCAGAGGAGGCCACAAAGATGCTCAGAGGGCTGCAGCAGCTCTGCTCTGAGGACAGGCTGAGAGAGTTGGGGCTCTGCAGCCTGCAGAAGAGAAGGCTTCCAGGAGACCTTAGAGTAGCCTTCCAGGATCTGAAGGGGGCTACAGGAAGGCTGGGGAGGGACTATTGACAAGGGCTTGCAATGACAGGACAAGGGGCAATGGGTTTGAACTGGAAGAGGGGAGACTGAAAGTGGATGTTAGGAGGGAGTTGTTTGCAGTGAGGGTGGTGAGACACTGTGCCCAGGGAGGTTGTGGCTGCTCCCTCCCTCGAAGTGTTCAAGGCCAGGTTGGAGGAGGCCTTGAGTGACCTGTTCTAGTGGGAGGTGTCCCTGCCTATGGCAGGGGGGTGGGACTGGATGATCTTTGAGGGCCCCTCCAACCTTACCATTCTATGATTCTATCTTTTCTATTTTCCCAAAGACACAAGGGAATATGGCTCATGGGAAACCGACACTGCCAGGTTAAGTACCACCTTATATTTTTACGGGTTTCATTCATGTAATGGGAATGAGATTTATGTCCCTAACCTTGAAATATTCTGAACCAATTATTTACTTAATATTTGTGTTAAATTGTCTATGGTTGCAGCACTGACTATGAAAGCAACCAGGAAAAAAAAAATAAAATTCTGCAGGTGGCCTGTAAAGCTAATTTTGAAGTTAGCTGTACTAAGCTCATGCAGTGGTCTTGCAGAATATTAATATAGTGTTATAAACTACAGTACCCTCAGGGTGTTCACCTGCCATGGAATTTAATTTACTTCATATCTCATCTAATAGACTGAATCTCATCTATTAGGTAAATATAATGTGAATGTGTTTCCTTGTTTCTCTAAGGAGTTTATTGGTAAAACCTGGAGAGTCGTTCCCACAGAATCTTCTACTGCTATAATTAGCTTGAAATTGAGCTATTGTGCCCTTTTCTGTGTTAGGCAATATAGGACTGCAATGCAATATAGTCTAGATACAAACTAGCACTGTGTGCAGGCAATGCAGCAGCTGCATGGCTCACACAACACATTTGTGTTTACTTTTGGTGCTGCAAAGAGGAAAAATCACAGCAGCCTCTGGGGACTTGCCGTGTATCTACTGTGCGGAATGCTGTGCTGTCCCAGAGGAGCTCTTCCCAGACACAGCTCTATGCTCTGTCCTTGGTGTCTTGGAATCATACAATTGCCAGGGCTGGAAGGGACCTCAAGGATCATCTAGCTCCAATCCCCCTGCCATGGGCATGGACAACTCACACTAGATCAGGTTGCTCAGAGACACATCCTGCCTGGCCTTAAAAACTTTGGTGAGGCCAAACCTTGAGTATTGTGTTCAGTTTTGGGCACCTCAGTACAAGAGAGATGTGGAGGTAGGTGCTGGAGCCAGTGCAGAGGAGGGCAAGGAAGCTGGGGAAGGGACTGCAGAATAAATCTGATAAGAAGCAGCTGAGGGAACTGGGGATGGTTAGTTTGAGGAAGAGTAGGCTGAATGAGACCTCATTGCTGTCTACAACTACTTGAAGGGACATTGTGGAGATGTTGGTGCTGTTCTCTTCTCACAGGTAACTGGAGACAGAACAAGGGGGAATGGCCTCAAGCTGAGATTGGGTAGGTTTAGATTGGACATTAGGAAAAAAATTTTCACAGATGGAATGGTCAGGGACTGGAATGAGCTGCCCAGAGAGATGGTGGAGTCACCCACCCTGGGTGTGTTTAAGGGTGGTTTGGATGAGGTGCTTAGGGTTATAGTTTAAGGTGAATCTTGTAGAGTAGGGTTCTAGGCTGGACTTGGTGATCCTGAGGGGCTTTGCCAACCTGTTTCTGTGATTCCAGGGATGAGGCTTCCACCACCTCCCAGGGCAACCTGTTGCAGTGTCTCACCACCCTCATGGTGGAGAACTTCTTCCTAACATCCAAGCTGAATCTGCCCACTTCTAGTGCTGCTCCATTCCCCCAAGCCCTATCACTGCCTGCCATCCTAAAAAGTGGCACATTCTTCTGTCTCAGCAGGACCAGTTTTGCAGGATTATCTGATTATCTGAAGTCAACTGAAAACAGACCTGGTAGTGTCTGTGGCCACCACATTGGCACAACTTCAGCAGTGGGAGTGGAAATTTCTTTGAATATGCCTTGTTCCTATATGTCTCTTGCAGTGCCTAACACCCAGCTGTGGCAGTGCCACGCAGGTGACTTTTATCCCCAGTGCATACAAAGCATTTGGAAACAGCAGCTTGCAGGGTAGGCTCACAGGGAGCACACAGCAAAGGTATTCTGTAGGGAAAACGTGCAGTGGGCACATGGCATTGAGAGCAGCATTCTTTCTGATCAGCTCTACTTATACTGTGAACTGTCTTTGTAAGAGGAAAGCCAGAGCAATTTCTGTTCCCTGCTTCGTTTCCACATGAATTCTTTTACACACAAACTGCTGCTGCATAGTCTTGTACACATTTGGTTTACTCTTCATAGATGGAGTTCACAACAGGTTTGGTTGCTTACTTATCACCAAGGCCACTTCTACAGTTAGCTCCCTCATTGGGAAGGACAAATCCACACAGGTTGTTTCAAGAAATCACAAACAGCCTTGCAAATACTCCAGAACAAACCCATTTATCTGTAGCCTGCACTTCTGTGTGTGGAGTGTTGTCAGCATAACTCCTAGGGATATCTGGGGCTAAGCTGTAGCTGTGGTTCTGCCACCTAATAACCCCTCCCCAGCAGAGAACTAGACTCAGTAAAAAGAGAAAGACTCATAATTTGAAAATTAAAAAGTATTTAATGAAGTGATACCAATACAAAGTATACAAAGTTATACTCAGCCCAGTGAATGTACAGTGGGCAGAACAAATGAGAAAACAGTCAGCAAAACCAAGACAAACCCAAATAGAATACCTCAGCTCCTACTCAGCAGCCCTGAGGAAAGGGACTTGGAGGTGCTGGTGGATGAGAATCTCAACATGAGCCAGCAGTGTGCACTTGCAGCCCAGAAAGACAAGCAGAACCTGGGCTGCATAAAGACAAGAGTGGGCAGCAGGGCAATGGAGGTTCTCCTCCTCCTC
>VWYK01068391.1:0-15342 GCA_013399775.1 Semnornis frantzii
CAAAGAGATGGTTTGCCATGACCAGGTGGTCTTAGGCAAGTGCAGCTATTGAGGTGCTGAGTGGCAATTTTGTTTGTCTCTATTGTCCTGTTTGAGCATCCAGTAGCCTCAAAAACTCCATCTGGAGTCCAAAACTCTAACTGATCCTAATCATCTTGCAGGTGTCCTAGACAGATGGAGATGTCATGGATGTGCTTTTGAAGCACTCCTCCCTGTTTAAGTACCATAATTTCTACCTTCTCAATGTTCTGATACAGTAGCTTAGCTCCTGCCACCACAGAAGCCAGACTGAGAAGCCTTGGGAAAGCCAGGAGAGAGCATAGTCTGTAACAGACAGGGAACAAACACTTAAGCTTTGAGCAAATGTGTTCTATTTTCTTGGGAGTATGCTAGCATGCCCTCGCCCCATTCAATAAAGAAACAAATATTCCAGTTTTGTAAGAAACTTTCCAAGAGGCAAATGAATAAGCTATTAGCTGGGTATTGCTGCATATCAAACCGTTGTTTAGATATTGATCTATCTCAGAAGGACTTTGAAGAATTCTGTTACAATGTATACGACAATATCTATTTCTAATAAAAGAAGAGCTTAGCTTATAGGCAAGGGACTGCCCATCTCCCTCTGTTTTAAAACCCTTTGTTTCCAATGCCTTCTATATGTAATGCAGTACCTTTTTTTTCCTCCATGTCATCAGTCTAAGCAGAAGCAATCTGAACAAGCTTGGGAATTTTTCCAAATCTGTTTTCAGAATGAAGAGTGTCATCCAACTTGTGAAACTTTATCATCTGACTTAGAACACTGACCCCAGTCTCCCAGATGCCAATTATTTCTTTGAATATTGTATATGTCCTCCTTGTTGTCATGGCTTTTGCACAAACAGTGAAATCTTCATAGAAAAAGAAAATTACAAAGTTGTGCATTCCNCTGCACTAGCAGAAGGTGAGTGATACTTTCTCTACAATAAGCAGTTAGGTGTCTCCCTGCAAAATGGAGAAACAATGATATTAGCAGTTGAACTGCCACATTGACCATGTGAGCTACTCAGCTGTTCACAGTTAGGAGAATGCTGCATACGCACACACGCGCGCGCACACACACACACACACACATCTTCATCTTACTGTCTTTTGGAGCGAAACTTCAGAAAAATCTGACAGGAGAAAAGCTCCAGCAGTTGTCTTACCTCACATTAAGTTGCCATTATGCTGAATTTCAATGGAGAAATCAAATAATCACTGTGTTTAAAATTCAAGTTCTGCCTTGCAGTCAGTATGGCTATTATCCTTTCTTCCTTCTTTCACACATGGCAGAAACTTCTTACAGTTTATTTCACTACAACATCCTGGAGAAAGCTGACTTCCTGACTCTAGTGAGACTGTGGTGTTCAGTAATACTCTATTAATTTCACTAGTAGATGAAATGAGCAGCAAGCCTCATATGCAGCCAGCAACCTTATGGAAGAATTAGGATTGGACTTTGTCCATGCACAGTCCTGGCAAATAGTAGATGACAAATGTCCAATGACAGGACCATTTTAGGAATCTTTATTTTATATATTCCCAAAAGATATTGCAGCTATAAGAATCCTAGTACCACTGCCCATGATGTGAATAACTTTCAACAGCATCCTGCCTGTCAGATCTTTGGTAATGTGCCACCAGAGAAAGTTTTGCAAGCACACTACCACAAACAGCATCCCTGAAACAACTGCAATGGATCATTTGATACTGGATGCATTTTTGTCATTTGTAAGGCATTAAGTTCCATTAACACCAGTTCATGTCTCATTACAAATAGATGAATGAAATACAGAATATTGAATAAAATGTTTCTCTTGGGAAAATGGGTTAAGAGACTTGTAGTTTGCAGGAATACAATGAACTTTACTTGTCCTGAATTTTGTTTGTTTTTCAATTGAGAGGAAAGCTGGATCTGCAGGGGACAGTATGATTTTTGGTTCAAATATGCAGATAGTTCTGGACACAAACATGAATGTTACCTCATGGTTACAATAGGATCTGATTTTTATGTGCTTCCAATATTCCAAATATATTTAGGAAGATTTTTCCTTTTCTCCATACTCAGGAAACAGTAAATACACAAACCCTCTCTGCTTTTTTTCCTTTCCCCTCTGTTTTCTATTTTGTAATCTTCTCTGCTATTTAAATTGTTTCTCTGCCCAGACAGAAAAATGAGAGTTTTCATCTAGACAGGAGATCTTTACTCTTTCTGAAGACAGTTGTTTAAAGCAAAGGGTTAGAACAACATTTATCAATGCTACTTGCACTACACACCCAATCAAAACTCTTTTATTCCTCACCTGTCACTTAGGACCGGGGTGGGGGGAAGTGAGTCAGTCCCTCTCCATGAGTACTTAGAGTCTGATTTAAAATGTTGTTCACAGTAGTATAGTAAAATGCACTTTTCTCTATACAGCTTTAGGCTGCTGCTATCATCCATAGACAAGTCTTCAGAGGCCTCTAATTTAAATTCTTCCCAGTATATGCCAGGTCAGAGCTACTGCCTGGGTGTATGGAAAACCTTCCTGATACAGTGAGTGCTATTTTGACTCTGTGCACTCTCTCATGGTTAACTCGTGCCTGTACTTAAAACACAACAATTGCAAGATTGTATTTTGAGACTGATTTGTAAAATAAGCTTCTTGGAACATGCCTGAATGTGGATGATTGTGTTTCAAGGAAGCTAAGTGAGATAGATGGATGGATATGGCCAGATAAGTCTCTCAGTTGAATTTTATAGTGTTGATTTTTTTATGTTTATTTGAAAACAAACTGCTCTTTATTACTGGTGGTTTTGGGTTTTGTTTGTTGTTTTGTTGTTGGGTTGTGGGGTGGTTTGTGGGGTTTTTTGTTGGTTGGTTGGTTGGTTGGTTTTGGCAGGTTTTTTTAATGAGAGTAATGCCAGCAAAGTGGTTTGGATGTACATGTATCAAGGCAGCTGTTGAGAAGGCTCTGATGTGTAATAGCATGAGAAGGCAGGATGGCAAAGCAAGCTGTTAGTCTTTCAATAGCATGAAAATTATTTACAGATGAGGGGAAGAGGCAGAGAAGTCTTTGGAAAAAAGTTAATTGCACTATCACTATAAGAACAGAAAGGTTTATTTTCAGAGGAGAAAACACTGGGAAACTAGAATGGAACACACTGATTCCTCAATAAAAGACAGATACAAGCAGAGGGAAAGAGCTGCAGAGCTAGTGCATGGGAAAAAGCCACCTATATTGACTCATAATGAGAAACTTGCTCGTGAGCTACATTGTGGGTTGATTTACACTCTGTGCAACTGCCTGAAGTCACTAGGATTTCATGGGATGTAAATTAGACCAAATACAATCTCCTGATGTTATTGAGAAAAGTCAGTTAAGTTAGAGACTTGAAGGCTTTTATTATACCTGATGAGAACAGCAAGAGGAAAAAGAGGGCTGATAGCCACAAGTGGACATAGAGGTAATTAGAAGGTTCAAAGGGACACTGAGTTGGTAGGACAGAAATACTGCAGTACAAAATACTCAGTATTGAGAGCACCTTTTCTAGTGACTGGGTGAAGACAAATGAGGCATTCCTGAAGTCTATGAATCATTAAAATTATAGTCAGAAACATGAGGTGGCTGCAATTTGCCCATGGTTATTTGAAGTAACGAAGGGTCTGCTGGTAAACTAGACAGACTTTAGCTGGTTGGGTTTTTTGGTTTTGGGGGTTTTTTTTGGTGTTTGTTTTTTTTTTTTAATAGGAGTATGCTGAAAACAAGTAGAAGGGTTAAGATATTCAGCCTAAATTATCACCTACTCTAGATTTATTTGAGATTAACAGAATGTCATTGTTTCCAAGTTCTGCAGATTGCTGCTAGTGCAAGTTTGGGACTTAGCCTTTCCCCTGTACGTTTTTCTCAAATAGTATGTAGCTAGATGATGGCCTTGAAAGAATAGTCAAGAAAATGCACCAGAATACTAACGCCTTTGTAAGAATGATTTCTCTTTTGGCTATCTGAGAAATTTTGGAGGAAAACGAAGCAAATTAAAAAGTGATTACCACATTAATAAAAAATAAGCACCTTAAAACCTGGAGCAGGATGCCTGCTAAAAATCAAAGGTGGTTTGGAGTTGAATCTGAAGCAATGAAAACTATTGTGTAAACATAAATGTAAATCTTAAGGCCAGGTATAGGATGACAGTTTAGTCAATAGCAGGTAAAAAATCAAAATGAAAGTGATGTGAACATCACAGTGAGGCAAAGTAATAATATCAATTTATCTATCACTTAACATTTCTAAATTGTATGACCACTAAATAATTCAGAAACTTGCATTGATCTCAGAAGCATGGAAAGAAATAAAGGACATGCTGTATTTCTAGAGACTATAGCTATGAGAAGCTGCATTAGAGAAGCACTGTGAATGAGGAATTTTGTATAAAGGAAGTAAGAGGGATTCAGTGCTTTCTATCTGGATTTATAAATTATAACATACATGGAAATTGGATTGAGCAGCCCTTGGAAAACAAAGTAATTGGTATTCAAACCTGAAACTGGGTTAACTGGAGCGTTGAAGAGAATAAATCAGTGAACAACAGATGATATGTTTCTGAAGGAAAGGTTAAGTGTGCTGTTAAAAATGGTTTTAAAGATATTTGAGGAAATGTACTGGTAAAGAGTAACTACCGTTGTAAGATACCGTGTGTCTGTGTGGCAGCCCCTCCCTGCCAGGTCCTGCTGTGATAGCCCCAGCACCCTCCTGCCGCGTGGGAACATAGGAGAGCTGTGTGCTGCAGAGCAGACCTGCCAGCAAGCACAGAGCAAACAAGGGTGGGTCAAAACTTAGACTTGTCATCAGCACTTAGGGAAAAGCAGCTGAAAGTCCTGGGTCAAGAAGGCCACCTTCTGCAGATCATATTGTCCTTCCTGTACTCACATACTATCCTGTAAAGTAACACAAGAGAAATCTGAACAAAGCGGTGATCCCAAGTAATCAGAGATGTGGCAGATCTCCTTGGGGTTAATGCTTTATATAAAGTTATATAACCAAATGGATATATTTGGAAAGTTCATTCACTCTCAAACTTGAGAAATTAATGAGGGTAAATCATAGTAATTAACAGCTTCTGTGTCTGACGACTTTCTGACATTGTTGGTTAACTTAATTTTAAAAGCAGGCGCTAAAGCATGATCCAAGTCCTCAGAAAAGGGACTGTGTTCAGGGTGCTGGGTTTTGTGGTGAATCTGTAGATTCACAGCCTCAGACACATTCTTTTATGTAGTTGCCAAATGTGAGGGCTTTTTGCAACTGTCACCTGTGGAATGAAAGGCAATTCAGACAAAAATGTGGATGGTTTCAAGTATCAGAAAATGTGGAAAATATAAGAAGTCAGAAGAACTTTATGCAGATGTTCCACCTACAGTGCAAGGGTCAGATTCTAATATCACACATGATGTACAGATTTTTCTTAGGTATGCTGAGATACCCATGCTGCATCTGAGATCAGAGTCTGTCCCAAAAATGGATTATTGGGATATGAAAGATCCAATGATGAGGAAAAGCACATTTTAGTCAGCTTTTCCCCCCCCTCATCCTTATTATGCGAGATTTGGCTTTCAGCATGCTTCTTGGGTTTTGTAATTTATGAGGAAACTTTGCAATAAAAACAACAAAATGGAAAAATAATTATTTTCCTTCTCAAGAAATTTACCTAATTAAATTAGGACAAAGAAGTGATTTCTCTATGCCCAGTGGCTCTGAGCAACTAGTTGAAGCAGTACCAGAAGCAAACAACACTGACTTGATTACCAGGAGCATTTCCCTGAGATGGTGTATTCAGGTGTTGGTAGCAATATAGCTCTGATGTTGTGGTGATTGCATGCAGGTTAATTTACTCTGCAAATCTATAATCAGCAGTAGTGTCTTCATTTAAGTTCTGAACTTTATTCTCTTTATTTTCCCATCTCCCAATATTGTCTTTTGTTCTTGTCTGTTTGGCGAGGAGGTAAATGAGATTTGGATGTGAGCCATAATTATTGTGGGAAAGTCACCCTCTGGCATTGATGTATATGCCAGATCTCGCCCTGTAGCAACCTGAGAGCTACAGAAGGCTAGAAAGGCAAAGGCTACAGAGCTTCTCTTCTTAAATTATATTAACACCAGAGCTGAGTACTTTCTTAGACATCATTGTGCACAAGCAGCAGCAGCATTTCTGTGCTCAGTTCTGGGCTTCCTGCGGGATCCTTACATAACCCATGAGCCCAAATGAAAAGTTCTCACAGCTCTTTATACACAAACTCACACCTATCTGATACAATTGTTCTTCCTGCTTATTACATATTCCTGAAGCATGATTCACAGAAAGATTTGTGTGCACTTGCACAAGCAGTCCAGGGTCTCCCTTCTTGAAAGACCTTTTTATGGGCACCAAGGGCACCCTTGATGTCCTCGATGTTTTTCTCACCCACCTTTAGGTCCTGATAACCAAGTTGTACCATTAACTTCTTTCTTATCTGTGTTTAGTTTGTGTACTTGAACTCTCTATAAGTTATTAGGAAGTGAAGGAAAAAGTTCAAAACCAGCTTGTGACGAGAACAAACCAACATTCCAAAACAAGTCGTAAAATGCTGAAAATAGCCATCTCGTGACTAGCTGATGTAATGAGAAAGTCAAGGTTCTCTGAAAAGACAAAGGAAAGAAAAACACTGAAGTCTGGATCAGTATTGCTCTTTGAAAGGCAGACAGGCCTAAGGCTTGGTCTTTGAAATGCCAGCTTAGGGTAACCTTGCCTTTAATTCACAGTGACACAAATTCAACCTAGAGAAGTTGGTTGCAGTTATGCCAATCTCATCTCCAGACTACCCCAGCACCAGCCAGGTAAGAAACTGTCTTTGGATAGGATAGACCTGATTTTCTAACATCTTGGAAAGATGAAGGGTATGGTGAGCCCAGCTCCCATGTACTGCCCAGGGGCAAAGCTGAGGCAAAGCTAGCAATATGCTCCTGACAGAAAGCCCCTTGTGACTTTAGACCTTTTTTTTTTATTGAATAGTGGCTGCAGTAGAGCTTCTGTGGTTTTGGATTAAGAGATGTTTCTTGGAACGCTATATAGAGCACAGAAGGGTGGCTGATGTTTTGAAGTGCAGTGTTCTTAATGACTTGCATGGAAGCCACAGAATCAGCTGGTTCTAGAAATGAGGCCCACTGTCTAAATGGCCAGGTACAAAGGAAAGGGCCAAACTTTTTCAAGCGTTTTATTGGATCATTACTTACAGACCTGTTTTGCTATGTCTGAGGTGAACAGTTTTTCATTCAACAGACAAGATTCTTATTTCATTGCGATTACAGGGCTACTAATGCAAACAAATTCTAAGAGCAGATTCAGTGTTCTTAGCAAAGGTTAAAACCACAAAACTGGTCACTGCAAATGCTTTTCTAATCTACAGTTTCTCAGTTGTTTCTGAGAGCAATATCCTTGTGTTAGTGATGCTTCTGAGACCAACTGAGAGAAGCTATAAATCTTTATAACTCACAAATGAAGCAATAAAATTTCAATGACAAAATGTTCCTATCTGCTGGAAAATATGAAAAATATGCTACTGTGTAGGGCAGGGAACTTTTGCAGGAAATATTCATTAAGGCTGACTGTGAATATTTAATAAACACTGAAAACTCCACGTAGTTTTAAGATAGTATCTTTAATCAGGATTTTGCTTTTCAAATATTGTTTTAGCTAACCATCTGTCTTCAAATATCCTGAAAATACCATTTTATTCATCATCTGTAAGCTACATAAATGCTAGCTAGATGCTAGCTACCTTATGAGCTACTTTTTAAGACAGGTATTCCTTTTCATAAAGCATTGAATATAAAAATTATATATCTGTTCATCTTTAATAATATCAATTCCAAAATATCTTTTTCTTGTAAAACCACAAGAATGTTAACCAGAAATATCATTAAATTATCTGCAGTTGTAGATTCTTAAGGTGCAGCATCAACAAACAAATCAAGTTCTATAGGATACCTTGAATGCTGTCCATCACCAAAAAGTACATTTCACACCTCACAGCCTCCTTCCCAGTTGTGTTCTATTTTCACACAGGGACACTAAGACCATAAAGTCTTATGCATGTAGATAACCAAAATGTTTCCCTATAACAAATACTGAGGACACTAAGAGGGCAGTCTGTATTGGTATTTCAGTTCCATTCTCTTGCAGTTTAAAATCAACTCACAGGTTATTCATGATGAAACTTTAGTTTAAAATATTTTATTGTCTAGGCAGTTTTAGTAGGGTTTTGAAACTGTATGGTATTGTTGCTCATGTAGGAAAGGATTAGAATGAAAGATCTTGGATGTATGATATTATGAACAGTAATTGGATTTGGTCATTGACATGAGGATCCACTGTATCTTTGCTTTTTTCATGACTTTTCAGGCCTTTATATACTCTGCAGTCACACAAATCTCCATGTGTACAAGATAAATAAATTCCTTCATTGTCATAAAATAATACGAGAACAGGGGAGATTAAAAAATATTCTCTCATTAATTATGGTCCTCTCCTTCATCGGGACAACATTATGCAGTCACTACACTGCTGTAAATTTAAGTAGATTTGTGGTTCCATTATCTCACTTTAAAATGTGCCCAAGGAATATAATGGTAGAATAGCTAAAAACATTTTTGCTTTTATAGCCTTAATGTACACATGATCAGTTCACACACATTTCTCCTCAGAATTATTTGTTCTCTGATCCTGAAACAGCAGTCAGTGCTGCTCTCTCCCTCAGTCTTCCCATAGTGAATTTATAGGCAGCAATATTTTCTCCTCCTAACTTTGTAGTTCTTTGTATTGTTTAGTATGGACCATGTTAAACAGAGTCTTGTAAAACTGGTAATGCACAGTAGCTAGGCTCCTCTGGCTTTCTCTTCCCCAGCTGTCTTGCACTGCACATTCAAGGGAAATTTAAGCATTAATGTGAGGAACAGAATTCTGCATATTTGCACTGAATATGGTTGACGATCTCAGCTTTGGACCTCTCAACTGCTAGTTTTCATTTCCTCCCTCTAGTTTTCATTTCCTCCCTCCTCCTCGCACCCTTCCCTCTTTATATTTTATTCTTTCTTTTTTTCTTTCCTATTTATTTTTTTCTCCTATTTATTTATTTATTTATTTATTTTAACCATTGAGGAGTTGTAAGACTGGACTTTTTTAATTTCATATTAATGTTTCATTTTGCTATGTGTATTTTAGTCTACACTTAGGGCAAACTATTAAAGAACAAGTGGTCACTTGCATTTACTCAAAATTCGTATAGAAAACTGAGTATTCAACATAAATTGAACATAAACATGATTTGACTTTCAGATTTTCATTAGGTTAAACAGTATAATAAATACAATTTCATATCAGTATTAAGGTTTCTTACAGAGCAGATGTGCAAGTGTCTTGCTAAAATGAAAGCAATACATAAAAGAAAAATGCATATGTTCTTTGGAAGTTTTAGCAGTCTTTGAAAGGTGTGTTTCATTAGTGTTGATGTGCTCAGAGCATAGCCTAGCTATGTCCAGAGTGTGTTAGCTGCTGCAGTTCCAGTGTAAAGTAGCAGATGGTTAGGGTTTTCATGTTAGATTGAAGGGGAGAGAACACCAAGTCTTAAAGATCTATACATTGCTATTGGGAGCTTTGTCACACAAGTGGGTCTGTTCTCTGTTTCTGTTCTGCTCTAAAAGTGTCTGCCTGATGCCACCACATGGAAAATTGCCTTGCATGAGAGGCAAATGAAGTCTTTCTATTTTATTTCTCTAAAAGACGTGTTAAATCATGCAAATGTTATTCTTCTGAGTTACTTGAAAATGTCACAAGCACTTGCAGAAACTGTTCTGGGGCCTTGTTCTAATGTGCACCAATTTCTGCTCTCATGTTGGAGACACTTCAGAGGCTGAATCATGAGTCTTGAAACTAAATTGTGAATCTTGAAACTAAATCATGAGTCCTCTTTGAGGTAAGAATAAAATATATTTTCTTTTAACTCTGTTTTTATGTCAAATGCTGTATACGGAATTTGTGGTATAAAATTCAGGGGAAATTGTGAGGAAATGACCTGTGAAATGAACTCCAAAACTCATGCAGAGTTATGAAGTAGGTATACTTAATTACAGCTGGGTGCAGACTGGATCACTTCATCAACCCTGCACACCCCATGCTGGCACAAACCACAATTTATGTACAAGAGCATACGTATTCATAATAAGAGTAGGGTTATTAGAATTATTTCTTGGAGTTCATTAACAGGTGTTTTCCCATTCTCCGCCCTGGTTCCAACCCCCTCCCAGTGCTCTTGAACGGTTATCTGAGATGAGTGCCAGCAGTTTTCCTCACAGGGTTTTTTCATGTTTGGTCAGCAGGCCCCTCTTTATTGCTGATGTCAGGATATCTCTGCTTCTCCTTTATCTCCTTCCTGCTTTCCTTAGTCACGGCAGGCCTGGGTCTTTACAAGATTACATATCACAGATCTCCAAATAGTAGCTGCAGACACTTCTGCAGTAGTTATTGCTTAGGTTTGCATATTATCAACTAACTACTATAAACAAATATTTCTACAGAGTTTGGTATTTTACAGTTTGCTAAAGACATCCTCAAAAATGTGCATCTGGTCTGTAAAGCCCTTTACCAGCATTCCTTGATTTTTCTTTTATCAGAAAGAAGTTGATTTTGATGGTATTTCTCTAAAATTTACCATGATAGAAAAATGGATTGCACTGGATTTTGTGTCTGACAGTGAAGTGAGCACCCAAGCCTTTTATCTCCAAGGCCTTTTAGAACTCCTTGTTGCCAAATTAGGTATATGTGTAATTTAGCCAGCGGGCTACAGCTGCAGTTCTCCTTACTCATTCCAGAACAAAATGTTTGTAGCTGAGTCAGAACTTAATAGTTATTTTCAGCTTATAAATCTGATATTTTCAACTGGTCATCTGATTTCAGCTTGAGAGAGCAGCTCTCCTTCCTCCTGTCATCCCTTTACCCAGGACTTTTGGTGCCTAGATGGCTTCAAACGTAGCTTCTTATGGTAATACATTAAAAAATGTGCTTGCTACTGATGCAGCCTAAGGGTAAGGCCTTCCACCCACTACTAAAGATAGAAACTGCTTTTCTGTGGAGGTAATGTTGCTACATGATGCTCCTGCCAATTTCCAAATGCTTTGCCTTCAGCATTTCTCTAATTTCCCATGCCATTATGCCCTGGCATGTTGTGAAAAATAACCACTACCTAGTTTTGCCTATGCAAGGCTGGAGTCTCACTTCCTCTTATGCCTGACTCAGCTGTAAGCAACCAAGCTCCCTCTGGCAGTAGGCTCCTAAAAGCAGCAATTAAGCAATCCTCCTGATGATGGCTTTGCCATTGCAAAAATCTTTCAACCAGCTTGACAGCTTTCATAGTTGATTGGAGTAGTGAGGGCTGGAGCAGTGTCTACTTCACTTACCCTGTCTGATCACCACCAGCAGGATCTTTACAGGGCTGTTTCTCTTCTACTCCTTCTGCTGTTTTCTGTATCTATGATTTGCCTCTTAATCTTCAGAGCCACTAGGCTAGGCCTGGTTTTCTCTGCACCGGCGAGAAGCATCCAGCTGGCTCTCCCTCCTCTCACTGCACCTGAGCCCCTTCAGCAGCGGCTCTGACTGCTCAGTCATCCATCTTTCTGGTCTTGTGTGTGGTGCTGGAGCCAGAGTCTCCTCGTGTTAGGAAACATTCCCCATCAGGTCTTGTATCTTGATACTGAAGCATGTTCATGGCAGATGGAATCCGTAGGGAGTTTAGATAACAAAATTCTACAATAAAAGTGATGCAGCTTAGTTAAAATATCTCTCAGATTTGAGTAACCCAAGTATCAGGCCTGCCAAATTTCAAGCTTTTTCTAGCTTGCAGGGATAATTGAGTATCATGTAATTACAGCAATTACATTGTTTTTAACAAGATAAAATATTGTCTCTTCGTTTTATATTGAAAACTGACTAAAAAAAATAATTTTCCATTGATTTCAGTTGTGGTGTGCACCCATGCTAATAAATAGCCAGATACTAGAGTTCAGATCAAGAAACATTGGCCAGCCTTATTTTATTTAGAGAAAAGAAGTACTCCACTTCAAAAGCAAAAATAAATTATAGTAAAGTGAATCCTAAGGACACTACATCATTAGTCACTGAAAAACTCCGAAATCAAATTCTTACAGACTGGCCAAACAGCAAAGTGCATACTCAGATCTATAGAAAACTGATCTTAAGATAACACAAATTTATTGAAAACATCTGCTTATCTAATTAGCATGCTGAGTACTTACCATCTTTACTTGCTCAAATGCCAGACTCTTTCATTCCAACCGGGGATATTGTGATAGAGAAAAGTTCAACCGACACTAAAAAGCAGCTTTCGCTACTGATATATATATATATATATAGTGTATAGTAACAATAAAAATAGTAGCACTGTGAAACTGTATATGCCATGAACAACCCATGCTAAAACATAAAGTACAAATATACAACAACATTTTAATTTAATAAGTTTTCAATTTATTTCCTAACTGTGAATATCCTAAGAGCATCATTATCAACATAGTGCGTTTGACTAATAGTTGTGGCAGCCACAGAGAGAATATAACTGGCTGCAAGGATGATCCATAGGCTGGAGCACCTCTGCCATGAGGGCAGGCTGAGGGAGCTGGGCTTGTTCAACCTAGAGAAGACTCTGAGTGGGACCTTAGAGCTGCCTTCCAGTACTTGAAGAAAGCCTACAGGAAGGCTGGAGATGGTCTTTTCAGAAGAGTGTCTGGCAGCAGGACTAAGGGGAATGGTTTGAAGGTAAGGAAGAGTAGGTCTAGACTGCATTTTAGGAAGCATTTCTTCAATTCAAGGGTGGTGGGACTCCAGAGAGGTTGTGGATACCTCCTCCCTGCAGGTGTTCAAGACCAGGTTAGATGAGGGCTTGAGCAGCTGAGTCTACTTGGGAGGTGTCCCTGCCTGTGATGGTGAGATTGGATTGGATGATCACTAAGGTCCCTTCCAACATAAGCCATTCTATGATTCTAAACACTCTTATTTTTTCTTACATCTTCATATTCTTTTTAATTGTCTATAATCCTAGGATCTGGCATTTCAACTATTTGGTCCTTTTAAACATTACAAAGCATTGGATACTTTTCGACTGAAGATACAGGCAACTTTACAAAAAAGGTGTATGACATTCTGCTCTTTAGGGCTGGACACCACTTTCTCATTTACAACAAGAAATGTAGCACAGTGATTTGCTGCTGGACCCAATCCTCTGCTAGTATGCTCACAAAAACCTCATCTTAGACAAAAGGGGCTGAGACAGGAAGTTGCTGAGATCTGTATCATCTCCATGGTGATTTCTTTTATATCTACAGGCAAGTCATTTAACAGTCTTTGGATGAAATTCTCCTTTGTTGTAAAGCTATGAAGTTTTGTACCTTCCATTGTACATGTGTCAGCTGAAGAATTTACCTGAAGTCCTCCTCTGCAATATGTCAAGCTGGTGAATGTATTCAACATTACCCCTCTAATAGTAAAGGTTCATAAGACATTATGGGTTTTAACCATTAAAACCTATTACAAGGCAAATTAAAAAAAAAAAAACAAAAAACCAAACCCAACTCCTTAACTCCCATGCTACTGCTGTTAAGAATAACACCAGTTTAAGTAGAGATATATCAGTCTGACCCTAAATGAGTGCAAATGAAACAAAAAAAATTGTTACCAATAAACTCAAGGATATGTTCTCCCATTGTTTAACAGAAAGACAGGGTTCTGCTACATTTATGACTCTTTCCTTTCACAGCTCTGTCAGCCAGGGATATAATTTCAGAAACTTTCCATATGCTAGATGTTCAGTTGCTTGGGATTTTTTCTTTCTTTTTTGACTTGCATAGATTTTAGGCCACTTCCCTTCAAAGAAAAAAGTCTTTGAAGTGACATGTTCTGTTAGATTCAGTCGTATCTATTTTAGTGTGAAAATTTGTACTTAATAAGTCCTCTTGTTATCAGTTCTTTCAGCACAATATGATTTTTTTTTCTTGACTTTCTTCACTAACTGTTTATTTCACATCATGTTATTTTAAATTATTGTTCTGTCCATCAGGGAGAAGGGCTAAAAAAGACTGTTAAAAGAGGTGAGCCGTGACTGTCAGGCTTATATTGGTGATGCATATGCAAAATTACCTGTTCTAGGGCTATGCATGACACTAAATAACTCTGAATATTCTTGAACTATTTATTAATGTTATGGGAGGTAATAAGGATGGATACAAGGCTCTTCAGGGGTTAGGGAAATTTCTTTCATTGATTTTCACAAAAGTTACTGCATTGGGAAGTGGAACTTAAGGTATGTTGTAGGCAGAAGGTTCCTTTGTTCTTTGATAGTATCATTTTTTTAAAAGTCAGTATATTGTTAATGTATTCTCAGACACTGTAACCGATAGTGGAAGTACATTGCTAGGACTTACACTCTACAACATACCCTCTTGTAGATAAATCCTGTGGCATGGGAAAGCAGAAAACTGAAGAAACTGTCAGTGTCCTTTCTTCCTCCACACAATTCCCTTGAGCTAATGGAAGCAGTGACATGGATTTAGCCAAATCTGCTGCTGATCAACACCACGCTGCTGTCATGCCAACTTCAAAATGCAAATGCTGGCTGGAGCAAAGTATTATGGGGCTTGAAGTTCAGACTGTAGCATGAGAGAGTCTTTCACCTACAGTTTCTGTCAGTGTTAGTTTCACCATTAACCTCCTCAGATTTTGCCTAAAGTGTTCTCTTTATGAATTCCCAGTGAAGTATTTTATCTGCAGCTACATGGAAGGGAATTGATTGATCAACTTCACCTCTTTCTGCTTGAGCTGTTGGAGGAAATGAAAGTTTGGGTATCATGCAGGGGATGGAGAAGGACTTTCGCCTTTCAGGAAGAGTAAGATTTTTAACAGGAGGGAGATATGAGTGGAAATTTGAGGAAACTATGGGTAGTTTGGCATTATTAAGGGGAGGTAGCCTGTTTCTTCAATACCTTGAAGAGTTGCAGCTCCTAGCAAGGTGCAATAATTGGATCTGAGTATAATTCTGGGAGGAGAAGACTGATTGTTAGCTGGGTGGTAGGGAGTTGTCTGACAAATTCACTAAGTTTGCAGATGACACCAAGTTAGGTGGCAGCATTGATTTGAATGAGGGTAGAGAGGCTCTTCAGAGAGACTTGAATAGGTTAGATCAATGGACCAACATTAATGGGATGAGTTTCAACAAGGCCAAATGCCAGGTCCTGTACTTGGGCCACAAC
>VWYK01068436.1:0-13941 GCA_013399775.1 Semnornis frantzii
TTTCAGAGCCTGGGAAAAAAATGATATCAATAAGAGCTCCCATAAAAGAAAGGGCTAACACCAATCAGCTCTCATTTCTGTCATTGAGGAGTAAAGCTTGCAACTGTGATAAAAAGTCTTCACAGGATCAGAGAAAAAGAAATTTCTTAGTGATGAGATTAGCATTTTTGCTCAGTACCTAGAAAACACCATAAAGGTAGTGCCTCACAACTTCAAAGCACCAAATGTATTCCAGTTAATTACTTCCAGTAACAAAAAGGTTTTTCATTCTGTGGTCCATATATTCACTAAGTCTTCTGGCAAGACTTGTCTCAAGACAGATGAATTTAGACTCCCAAAAGGATGCCAGATCAAGAAAAGGGNCTCCCAAAAGGATGCCAGAACAAGAAAAGGGGAAAAAAAAAAAAAAAAGAATGACTCGGGTTGCATTTTAACTAGTGGCCATGAGGTCAGTTTCCTCTTGGCTCCTTTTACAACTCCAAACCTCTTAATTTTTAGAATGTTTCCAGCAGGATCACAAGTGGTTTTGCACTTAACTGCCTTTCTCTCTCTTTCTAGTGAAATATCTCAGTGTGTTTCTTTTATTATTGCATTTAGAAAGTGTTTGTTTAATCTGGTCACTTGAGCTGCATTTATTTTATATCAGAAAGTGTCCAACCTCCAGGCTTGCTAAAAACAGAAGGATGCTTTTGATAGAGATTTATTCATATATGGGGGAAAGGCTCCAAACACATTTTCTCTGTGTCCTCTATACCACTTCATTCCTTCACTATGGTGGGAATTATAATATTTAAAAGACTGAGTAACAATGTGAAAACTGAACTGGGAAAGCTACCTGCATGCATTCCTGAAAGCTGGTTAGATATACAGCAGAGAGGTCAGCTGACTGGAGAATGACTTAGCAAACTGAACTGAGTTCTGGTCTTAGTTCTGGTACTGTTTGCTTAATAAGTCTTGGCCAAATAAATTAGCCTCCACATCTCAGTATTTATATCTATGCATGGGGTTAAAAAGCCTACCTGACCAGGTCATAAGTTTCATTTTGTGAAAAATAGAGGTTAAACTGGCTACACTAATTTTGAGCAAGATTAAATGTGCATGTGCTGGTTCAAGGCTAATTGGAATATTTTAATGGAGAAAATTATGTTACAGCTTTGAAAAGAAAACAGTGGTGATGTCTACTTCACTCATAGGCTTGCTGAGATGTTTAAGAATACAAACACAGATAAGTCAGTCGTCCCTCAAGCTGTCTAGATTCTTTGCCTTCTCTGCCGAGTAGCCTCACTAACCACTTTCCTTCTAACTCCCCTGGCCAATCCTCCAAACTCACCTTGTGTGTAAGGCAAACCCAGGGGTAAGGTAGAGGGGTGGGGAGAAGGTGGAAGGGGGGTGGGGAGAAGGTGGNTTGCTTCAGGAACTCCATACATTTTCCAGCATGTGAAATAACAATGATCAGTAACAAACCAAAACTGCAGGTTAAATTCATCACTTCTTCTCAGCATGAAAATTCATTCTGCTGAGTGCAGGAGCAAATGCAGCATTTCAGATTCTTGGACTGAATGGTACCATTTGGAACATAGTGTTTAGGATCTTCCCCATAATGTTGCAAGAATGCAGCCTGGGTTTTGTAAGTCCTGAATGAATTCTAATATCACTTGGTTACACGGAGGAAAATAAGTCTGAAACTGTTAGATTACCCTCTGCCCAAATGGTGAAATGATTGTGAAATTCTGCTTAACAGGAAACCATCTGCTTGCTTTCCTCCCTTGTTATGATTTCATAAGTTGCTGGGAGATACTTGGAGTTCACTAGAAATGTCTCATATTGCTTAACTGGAAGAAAAGAAATCAAGCAAAGAGAGCCTGTCTGAGCTGCAGCAGTTCAGGATTGTGTTTTACTTGAGAGATTTTTCTCCCCCCTCCCTCCCAAACTGAGAGACAAATGATCAGTATGTGTTATTTCTAACTGCTTTGACACAGATGCTATTGGAAGTTGAAGAGCTGGGTTCTGAGAATTTAAAACCAAAGCTGGTGTGAGCTTCCCAAGTATTTTGGTCAGTGTCAGACTGGAATCTAAACCCATTAGTATTAATTTAGAGGGGAAATCTCAACTATTCTAGCAATAAGTGATACTCCTCCCAAAACTAGCCATGACACCAAGTTCCTCCATGCAGGCCCAAAGAGTGTCACACCTGCAGGATTTGTGTTCATCTAAGGAACTGCAATTTTTCCTGCCCACACTCTGCCAACCGAGCATGACTCAGGCTCCCAGCTAGAAACAAGATTAGCTCAAGCTAATAACATTTACATCTGTCTGCAGGATACTAGTTTAGGAGCTTCATATACATGATCCTGTGCCTTTGAAGTGAAATTTTTTGCAGTTGGTATAAAAAAGCACAGATCCAATCTTAAGTGTCCTGTTCAACCTGGGAATCAGTTGAAGCAGGATACTCAGTTGTTGTCAGTCTTGTCAGCTGAAGCATTTGGAGATTCTATCAAACATCAGGAAAATCACTCTCATTTAATGCAGAGGACTAAGAACTTCTTAAGGAAAATAATTTGCTATTTTTAATCTGTCTCTGACTAATTCTGTATCAGCTAAGAGATGTGCCCTATGTACAACTCTCTACAAAACATGAAGTTGGAGCAGGCCACTTAGAGCAAACAGTGAGAAATGCTATTCTTAGTTGATCTTAATGAGTTCAGGAGCTAAGGGTTTCTGGTGGGCTTGGTTTTGTAATGAAACAAGCATTAAAAATGGAAAAGGGCTTAGTCAAAGTGCTTATTATAGGTAACAAGCTGATCTGTTGGGGCTGTTGTGGCATCTTAGTTCACGACAGATAAGGGTGACTCAGACTGTGTTTTGTCTCTGGGCTTATCAAACACTGGGCAGTCATCGTGATGCCCAAGTTAAGTGGTACTCCAAGATGGCAAGAATAAGCGGTAAGAGACTCATACATGATGACACTGTATCAAAGGATGTAGAACATGGTTTAAAATTGCACATAAGCCCCTTCTGGGGAAAGAAAAAGGGAGTTCTGTGAAGACATTCATTATACTGAAGCATGGAATGATTTCCTCAAAAGCAGCAGTGGGAGCTGCTGTCATTGTGGATGCAGCAGTTTGCAGTGGTGAAAGCTAACTTTTAGAGTTTGCAAGATCAGTTCTGCTTTTTGAGCTTCCACGAGGCCCAAAATGTAGATTTGCAAGTAAACTCAGGAGTCCTGACCCAGCTCCTTGTGATCCACCAGCTGGGTGCAGTGGAGTTTGGAAGTAATCATGCTGCGACCACCATGGGCAGGTGTCAATCTGCAGCTGAAATTGTGCCAAGTTGGCACTGCCTATCCCAGCACCCGAGGTGCTCAGGGATTGGCGGTGACTCATACAATAGCTCCCACAGGGAACAGTAATTTTCCCATCACTACAAATGAGTCAGTGCTTATGCACTTTTCTGGATCAGGGCCAAACACAAACTTGTAGTCTCATAGGCTATCAATCTGCTGGTAGCAATAGACAGGACAGGTGTGGGAAAGCCACGGTCTGTGTTCCAAGCATGCAACCCTTTAGAATTAACTTATTTCTTCAAAAACCAATCAGGAGTTCAAGGGTTCAGCCTTCATGCAACATATGTTGCTATGTACATGTTATCTTTTAATCTCAGCAGCAAGACATTCACAACTCCAGAGTTTCTCTGTTTTAAAGAGCAGCCACTTCTGTTTCAAACAGCATTTCAACAGCAACTAACTTCAAATACTGAAGCTAACTTTAGCTCTAAGAGAAGCCAGAACATTTGTCTCCATCTGCAGTTCCTCTGGCTGGCCTCAGGCTTGATTTGCCTCCCAGATTTTGTACTGCTGATAGGAATAACCACAAATCTCAGCAGGCAAAATCTTGACCACAATGACCTCATGTTGACTTCAGTAGCATCTGGATCTCACCCAGACCATAAATCCATGCCAGTGCACATTAGAGGGGAGCTGCTGGACCGGCAGCCCTGGAGATGGTAAGTCTTCTAGACCATAGAAGGTCAGGGTAGCATTCTTCTACCTTCCTTCAAGAACAGGCTTTAAACTCCATTACTATAGCAGATTGATTTACCATCAAAGCCTATTTATAAATGAAGATNAGTGACTCATACAGTAGCTCCCACAGGGAACAGCAATGAGTTCCACAGGGAACTACAAATGAGTCAGTGCTTATGNGAGGTGCTCAGGGATTGGCGGTGACTCATACAATAGCTCCCACAGGGAACAGTAATTTTCCCATCACTACAAATGAGTCAGTGCTTATGCACTTTTCTGGATCAGGGCCAAACACAAACTTGTAGTCTCATAGGCTATCAATCTGCTGGTAGCAATAGACAGGACAGGTGTGGGAAAGCCACGGTCTGTGTTCCAAGCATGCAACCCTTTAGAATTAACTTATTTCTTCAAAAACCAATCAGGAGTTCAAGGGTTCAGCCTTCATGCAACATATGTTGCTATGTACATGTTATCTTTTAATCTCAGCAGCAAGACATTCACAACTCCAGAGTTTCTCTGTTTTAAAGAGCAGCCACTTCTGTTTCAAACAGCATTTCAACAGCAACTAACTTCAAATACTGAAGCTAACTTTAGCTCTAAGAGAAGCCAGAACATTTGTCTCCATCTGCAGTTCCTCTGGCTGGCCTCAGGCTTGATTTGCCTCCCAGATTTTGTACTGCTGATAGGAATAACCACAAATCTCAGCAGGCAAAATCTTGACCACAATGACCTCATGTTGACTTCAGTAGCATCTGGATCTCACCCAGACCATAAATCCATGCCAGTGCACATTAGAGGGGAGCTGCTGGACCGGCAGCCCTGGAGATGGTAAGTCTTCTAGACCATAGAAGGTCAGGGTAGCATTCTTCTACCTTCCTTCAAGAACAGGCTTTAAACTCCATTACTATAGCAGATTGATTTACCATCAAAGCCTATTTATAAATGAAGATTCACGGCAGCAACAGCAAGTTATTAGGACACCACTTCTCTCCCTGACTTGGATACAAAGCTTCTCTCTTCCACTTCAAACCATTGTGATCCACGGGTGTGAAGGACTAAGAGGTCACTGTTTTAATGGGGATGGTGACGACTGCCACACCAACACAGAGGAAGCAGTTAATTTCAGCAGTTAATGTGCTGAGGTATCTCCTGTGGTCTCAGAGAAAATTCCTCATTTCCCTGTGGCCTAGAGAAATTCCTTGTGATAAACTCATCCATTCCTTTTACAGGGGACATCAAACAGCTTTTAGCAGACGGATGCTTTGCACTGGCTGTTTCCACTTCTGATCTGGAAACAGATACTTGAAGATAAAATGCTTTCAGTTCTATTGCCCTGCGCCATCCGACTCCTTTCTAATCTGTGTTTTAGTCTGTGACTCTGTGTTTTCATCATGTCCAAGATATTCTGAGAAACATTAAATATTGTTCTTCATATCAAGAACAGTGGATGATGTGGTTTATCACAGGTTTGAATGGCAAAACACTGCTTGGTCCAGCTCTTCTGGGCTAAGCACTTGGCAGTGGACTGAAAACCAGAACAAAGAGTACAAGAGCCACATGCACTGCAGTACCCCTTAAATAAACACTGCTGATAGCTGAGTTGTTCCAGATTGGGTAGAACTGAAAAATGAAGCAAGACTGGTCTCATGCCTCTCAGGTCAGATGCATGTGGGGATTTTTCAAGTTGATTAAAGTTTTAAGAAATGATAATCCAGAACTTAAACTTCCTTCTAGCAAAGGCTACGTGTGTCATCTTGAATTCCACAATGGGCAGGCAGTATTTGTGATTCATTGTTCCTTTTCACTGATTTATCTCAATTTTAGATGGGCAGAAGTCCCAGTCCATCAGAAAGTGGAACCTGACAGTTATTCACAGCCTTCTATGGTTGCACAGTTATCATTATAGTCTTTTTTAGTGTATCTTAATGCTGACAAAATTAAACTGCCTCTTTAAGCTCATCTGTTCATTCAACCTTACAGCCCATTTCTATCTTGTTTTCTTCTTTGAAACTAACTTCCATGTGCCCAGGTGGGCAGGAGAGCCAATGGCATCCTGGCCTGTATCAGGAACCGTGTGGCCAGTAGAACAAGGGAGGTTATTTTGCCCTTGTACTCAGCACTGGGCAGGCCACACCTTGAGTCCTGTGTCCAGTTCTGTGCCACTCAATTCAAGGGAGATGTTGAGGTACTGGAACGTGTCCAGAGAAAGGCAATTAAGCTGTTGTGGGGCCTGGACCACAAGCCCTATAAGGAGAGGCTGAGGGAGCTGGGGGTGTTTGGCCTGGAAAAGAGGAGGCTCAGGGGTGACCACATTGCTGTCTACAACTACCTGAAAGGCGGTTGTAGCCAGGTGGGGTTGGTCTCTTCTCCCAGGCAACCGGCAACAGAACAAGGGGACAGAGTCTCAAGTTGTGCCAGAGGAGGTCTAGGCTGGATTATTAGGAGGAAGTTCTTCACAGAGAGAGTGATTGGCATCGGAATGGGCTGCCCAGGGAGGTGGTGGAGTCACCATCCCTAGAGGTGTTCAAAAAAAGACTGGATGAGGCACTTAGTGCCATGGTCAGTTGATTGGATAGGGCTGGGTGATAGGTTGGCCCGGATGATCTTGGAAGTCTCTTTCAACATGGTTAATTCTACGATTCTATGTTGTGGTCTCCCAGATTAACTCATGTTCAGGTCAGCACTATTAATATAGGCAGTAGGTGAATTTTTTAGCACAGACAGCTCTCCTGAGCTTCAGATCAAGAACTTCATGTTTCTCACATGAGGTGTTAAATAGCTATTTGACCTTTGGTTGCTACTGATGTGTAATTGAGAGATACTGGAAAATCTTGGACATTTCATTAACAGTCTTCTGAAACACCAAGCATAGTCATCTCTTTGAGCTCCTTATAGCAAGTCTGAAGATTTGGATCAAGGGATAGCAGAAGTTCAACAAAATCAATTATCTAAACTGTGATTTTGAGAACTCTGTCCAAATTCAAGCTGAAATATCAATTGCTGATGGAATTTTAATGTTGCCTCTGGCTGGATCTGTGATGTAACAGTGTTTGCAGAGGCATTTCCTTAGCAATTTCCTTCTGAAGACTTGTCTGTTTCCTGAACTTCATGGGCATATGAAGAGATTTGTCAACAACAAAGACACAAACAATGCTGTTTGTAAAGCATGCTGTGGTCAAAGGCTGTGTTTTGTAAGGAAATAATTTCAGGAAGCGCAATGCCTGTGTTAGCAATGCCTCCTGTTGCTACGCAGCTACAATCGGGTGGCATCACTTGCACGGTGATTTCACCAGATTCATTCTCACAGCACACAATGGCAAAAACTTTCAACTGCACCTACCTTGAAAAATCTCCCTTTGCCTCCTGTAAAACAAGGAAGAAAAAATAAAAATGGATGATTAAAAATAGAAATAAAATAAATGAAGAAAGTGACTGCTCAAGATTTTCCATTTGCGAAATTCATTCAGCAGCAATTTCCTGTTGTAATTGATTCCTCATGCATTTTTTGGAACCAGTATCTAATGTCAAGTGCCATGACACATGCAGTGAACTGGGCAGATTAACAAACAAAAGGTTTGCCTAATACAGGGCCAGACAATTCCTCATTCTGCTAGTGAATATCCAAGATGTGGCAGGAAAGAGTGCTAGTAAGGAAGTAGATTGTTTTTTGGGTCAGTGTTGGTGCTGCATTACTAGAAGGTCTCTGAAGTCTCACTGACTTTGGAGCCTCTGAGTCTGCAAATCCTCTGACTCTTTTTACAAGCATTCTGGTTATTTTCAAATAGCTAGATTTACATAAAGCTATCTCACTGTTAGCTTTAAAGGGGATGCAAGACTCGTGTTTCTCTGATGCCTTGCTGAGTGTTTAAGTGAGTATTTAGCTCCTTTACTTAGATATTTAGTTATTTTATTGATTAGCGTCCCAGTCTCACGTTGAAGGGCTGGGTAATGTTCCACTCCAGTAGTTAAATTAGTACCTGAGTCTTACTCTCTATCTGGTGAACCCTCACCATCTGGTGAGTCCTCTCCTCACTAGGTGCAATATACATTACATTTTCCATAGGCAATCTGCATTTCACATGATGAAGGCTAAAGCACCTCATTTGCCATTAGCTACACAGAAAGCACAGTGCAAGAACACAATTTGTGCAGTGAGGGAGTTTCCACTGCCCAGAGGACTGGGTTCTGCATTAAGGTCTTT
The DNA here is from genome assembly GCA_013399775.1 of Semnornis frantzii. Classification (NCBI taxonomy): domain Eukaryota; kingdom Metazoa; phylum Chordata; class Aves; order Piciformes; family Ramphastidae; genus Semnornis; species Semnornis frantzii. Next base: position 8,223 of record VWYK01068436.1, read on the forward strand.
TGCCTTTACTGCCATCCACAAAACCTGTCAGCCCATGTCCAGAGGTATTTCAGTCCTGAGGACAGAGTTCAGAGCCTTGGTCATACACTGCTTTGTTCTGGTAACAAAACAATTTGAAATAAGGCTGCTGACCAAATAGTTCTGACAGTTTCTTTACTAACTTCCCATTTGCCTCTGAGTGAACTGAGGGGCAAACAAGCCCTCCTCTGGGTCATAGAAAGGAGCCCTTGAGCATATCATGATTATAGTTCAACACAGAGCAATACCCAAAGGATATGCCCTGGTCTCCACAGGGATGAGCACACTGAATTTAAAAATCAATTTTGTAGGGTAGGTTTTCCATACTTTCATTCTTTGACCTAAATGCTGCAGTAAGGAGAATAAAATGCAGTATGATGCTTCATGTTTTGCTCGGATCCTCTCACAAACATGGGTTGTAGTAATTCCTGGTTACAGACAGCAGAGGTGTGGCTTGTTTTGACTGTTTTCATTAAGTTACACATCAAACTACTACAGGAGTACACATAACATCCTGTGTTTGTCATGAGAAACAATCACAGCAGCAAAGTTTACACTGGCAAAGCTGGATCTGGCTGTGCAATTACTAGGCAGACAAGTTATTCATTAGGATGAGCAGACAATAGATTCATAACCCTGCTTCTCACAATGAGCCTGTTGTTTGATGTCTATTCCCCCAACAGCCAATATGTAATTTCTATAATATGCTTTTAATTGAGTCCTCCATCCTGACTCTCTCACTCCATTTTCGTTACATAAAATGCTTCTAATGAAGATTCAAATCCCTATGCATTAATTGCTTCTTTAGCATGGGAAGTGCTAGAGAAGTGCAGTGCATTGTTATTTACTAGTGCACTCTGATGAGATGCTTGTCTGCTCATATGGCTTCTCATAGCTTCAAGGCTGATGTGAAAAAAAAATTAAAACTTCACTGTACAAAAGAGGAACAAGGATCATCTGACAATTATCTGTGGTCTGCTCCCAAAGTCATGCTTCCAAAAATACGTCTTTCACAAAAAAACCTCTCCATTACCCTGAAAAGATTCCTCTTTGGGAACCAAAGATTTACCTGATACTGCTGGCAATTTACTCTCTGACCCTTTCCCTCTTCCTAGAGAGCAGGACTTTATTTTTTTTTTTTTTTCCTGGTGAAGTTTTTTAGAAAGTCTTTAAGTTACTCTGTCCACATTGGAGAATACAGACAATTGCATATGTAGAAGGTTACGGAGTTCATCAAAGGGCTAAGCTCCTTGGGGTAAACAAATGCAGGTAAATTCACCAAACAAGAACCCACTGGATTTCACCTAGGAAACTGCATTTATCAGTTAGATTTTCTTTGGCACTGCACCATACTCCATGGTCTTGGATATTGGTGTTGGCACATGCATAATATACATTTATGTACATAAAATGTTGGGCAGTGGAAACTGCTCCGTGCTTGGAGAGCTCTGGTTTGAGAGTCTTCTCTATCTGTTTTGCATTATTGAAAACTGTGTAAAGACATCTTTCTCCTGCAATTAAGGGAACTTTCCTACAGCTATTATGGATTTGACAAATCAAAAAATTTAATGCAGTACAAGGAAGCATGAAGTGAAGGCGAGTGCTTACCTGCAAGATGTATGCAGCCAGTTCAAACACCACTTCACTGTCAACCTCAATGAGTTCCTGGAAAGGGGAAGAAAACAAGAAAGAAAAAGGGAGTTGAATCTGAGCTTCTGTCAGAAGGATGTGCATCTCCTCCTGGCTACTGCTTGGTGAAGCACGCCATGCCAGTTTTCTCCCCTGGCTAGGCTTCAAAGCTCCTTGAAACCAACGTGAAGGAGAATCTGCCCACTCAAGTGTGGAGAAAGCCAAATATTCAGTGTAATGATTTGCTAAATGAAGTATAACTGGATGTGGCACGAAGACATTCCTGGAGAGGAGGGAAGAGAAAGCAGGTGGATGGGTGAAGATTAGGGTAATTTTTATTTTCTTGTGTATTTTAGTGAAAGGCAGTTTGGGAAATAAATTTTTTCTTCCCCAAACATCACCTGTGCTTCAGGAGAACACAGTCTTGTCCTTTGCTCAGAGAAGAAAGGGAATGAGAAAATTTGTCTTTACTGAGGTTGTGCCAAAGCCCCTGCAGAAGTTGCCTAGGGTAAGCTCACAGGCAAAAGAGTTCTATTCCTTCTTGCAGCATGGGAGCTCTTATTTCAGACCCTTCATCCCCATGTGCGCTGGTGCTGGAGGTGCTTTGAGAATGAGCTGTGTCAGTAAATCTTTTGGTATATATTCACTACTTCATTCTACAGAAGCCAGTCTCTGATGAAAGCAATCTTGGAAGACCATGCAAAATTCTGACTGTTTTACTTGGACACAATGGTCACATGAAGGGCACTGATGGTTCCATGAGATCCTCTCAAAGTCCTTCAGCTGTGCCTGAGACAGTAGCCACAGAACCAAGGCAATACTCTGTCTGAATGTGTGGGATGCAGATCTGACATAAAGAAATGCTTGGGATGGCATGAGCATTAATCTTGCAGCTAAGCATGCTCTCTTTGAGTCTCTAGCTCCTGCTTTTGAGAATACAGTGGGCTTCACTAAGATAGTGTTTAGACTTGTACTCTGCTACTAGAACTCCTACATTGCCTCCTACGTATGTGGCCATGTAAATTGGGTCACTGTTCAGCTCACTCCTATGGTGGCTTTTCTGTTATATTTATTTAAGCTGCTGTTTTTAATATTTTACTTCAGCTTGGCAAGAAACAAGTCATCTAAATATAGCTCCAGCCAAGTCATGGCCACACCTCATTTACAAACCACAATCACTGCGTTGGCTTGTCTCTGGCAAAACCAAAAACAAAGGGAACAAAACAGGGGATAAGATCCAGGTGTCCTTGGCTTTCACTAGTGCCAGCTTTTTAAAATAAGCACTCCCTCCACATCCTTCGCAACAACTCCTCAGGGAGTGAAGAGCAGTTCTGCTACAGGCAATAAAACACACCTTCTCCTGTTAAGCTGAACTGCCTGATTCAGGCAGGCACCTGCCAAGGGAAGCACTGGTGTGAGTTGTCAGTGTGGCTGCAGGCAGGGCCAGGCTGGAGCACGCAGGCATATCCCATAGCAAGAAGCAAGGTGGAGGAGAACCAGGGTGCCCGGTCTTCCTCCCATCTTGGAGCACGAAGGACACCTCATGGACAAAGCAGCCTCTGCAACTAATGCCAATGTTATGGCAAGCCTATGCTAGCAGGTAAAGTGGGCCAGAGACTGTTCTCTGACTCCAAGGATATGTGGCACAGTATAGCTCATGATTAAACACTCCTCCTCCCCCAGTCCTAGATGACCATACCTCAGCTGTATTGCCTTTTGAGAACAGGTGCCCATACCCAAACAGTGCCCAAGCAATGCCTGGGATAGGGTTAGTTGGCACAGGCCAAAACCTGTGCCAGAATGTGTCATTAAATAGCCTGGCAGATCAAGAGGTAGCATCTGATGCCAAGCACTGTCTAATTTGGTAGTACAAATGTGGTTTGGCCTTTCTGAGCAACTATGGCTTGTTGGTCCTGTGCAATGGTTTGGGTGTGGGGGTGTGCAAGGAGGGGCCATGGGCACAGACAGAGGAGTGGAGCACCCATTGCAGAGCCAGCTGGCAACCATTTCATTCTTTCCCAATCTGAGAAGCCCTGGGCATGGGGACACTGAGGATGTGTGCCTGGAAAATCAGCAGTAGGTTTGATGTGTTACCATAGCACTAGCACATACCGCAAGTGTGTAACTACACTTAGATCAGTGAGTGTGAGACACTGGCACAGGTTGCCCAGGCAGGTTGTGGCTTCTCCCTCCCCGGAGGTGTTCAAGGCCAGGTTGGACGAGGCCTTGAATGACCTGTGCTAGTGGGAGGTGTCCCTGCCTATGGCCGGGGGTTGGAACTAGATGATCCTTGAGGTCACTTCCAACCTTACCATTCTATGATTCTATGATCACACACACTGTGGTCCTTCTGTGCTGCAGGGGTACTGGCTTGAAGGTTTCCAAGGGAAGTCCAACAAGGAATGATTTTTGTGCAACAGGGAAGCTTTCAATGTTTGGGAGCATGCAACATCACCTGTTAGGTGCAGAGATGACAAGCACTGGCTGTGCTTAAGACACTGAATCCCCCTTCCCACCTAGATGAATCTTCCAGGCACACAGGTTGGGTATGACTTAGCAGGGACTTTGCACCCAACTTTCAAATTTGGCACCTTTTTTTCAATAGCACAGCACAGCTTATCGTGGCTGCAAGTCAAAGGGGGAAGGACCTGCTTGGGAGGCTGGGAATCTAGTAGGCCTATTTTTGGATAGAGATGACACTCAGCTCAAATGTGCAAAGTAATGGTTTCAGGAGAGGTCAGACTAAAATAGACCAACCTAGATCTGGAGGCATTTGGTTTTTTCTCTTCTTCTTATGAAGGGTTCTCAGGAAAAAAAAAAAAAANTTCTTTTTAAAAAGTGTTTTAAGAAAAAAAAAAAAAAAAAAAAAAAAAAAAAAACAGCAGTGTAAGCTTTTCCTGGCAATACTTCAAAAAGGAACTTTCCCCAGGAACCAAAATGTGCTTCTTACTGAGCTTGTTGCTGGAGAGGGCTGACTAAGCACATCTAATTGCAACCTTGCCAGAGAGCAAAGATCTGCACAGCTCAGCTCCATAGCCCTGCCTCCTTCCTGGGCACTGGAATAAAAGGTATTTTCTGGCTTTTACCTTGCAGCTTAAGGGATGCAAAGTTAGTCCCCTGGATTTTAGGATATGCAGAAGTCAGAAAGCAAGGCTACAGATTCAGTGTAAGGTAGTTGGGTTAGGAGGTTACAAACCTGCTGAGGGTTGTGGTGTGGTGGTACAATCACTCCCTGACTACAGCTGTCTTTTCCTACCACTTCCTCTTTGGCAGTTGGAAGGTGAGTCACTGGCAATGGTCTCTGCCAGCACAGAGGGAGGTAGAAGGGATCCTCCCTGGGAATCCCAGCTGCTGTAAACCCTTTTCCAGACCCACGCATTGAGCCGCTTGTCCAGCCCAAGTCTGCACTCAGACAGCCTCCACTGGGCCCCACCTTTTCACTTGTAGGGTTGGCTTGTGCTATGGGAGGCATCAGCTTTGCAGCTGTGCTGTGGTGCACGGCCAGGGAAGCAGAGGCTGTGCCAGGACACCCTTATCTCTGGAACACAGAATGCCTTGTAAAGGGCAGCTCTGAGTTGCCGTCATGGTGTTTTCAATAGCCTACCAGACAGGGTAGAAAAACTGTTTCTCCGTAACTTGTTCACGGTGATCTCCCATACACAGCCAGAGACACCCTTCCCATCCCCCATACAGCCACAGAGTCACTCCCTCTGGCACTCAAACTCACAGTCACACTGCCACACAAACGTGTAGCCATATGCACCCCTAACAGGCTCACACTCTCACAGACACACAAATTCTCACAGCCCCACATGTGCAGTTCCACATCCCTCGCACACTTGGCCACCATGCCTAGCTCCACGCCTGCACTCAGCTTCTCACACTCACACTTCCCTTGCACACTCTTTGCTATGTGTACAATCTCACAGACACATGCACTTAGTCCCTCACTCCCTCAGCCCACCATGCCTAGCTCCACTCACACGGTCTGTGCCACACTTCCCTCGCACACTTTCCCACACGTACGATTCCCGGACACACCACAATCTCTCCCTCAGCCCACCATGCCTAG
>VWYK01068538.1:0-29221 GCA_013399775.1 Semnornis frantzii
CTAATTCACACATTGAATACTATGTGAAGTTCTACTCCTCTCACCTCAGAGAAGATAAGTTAGAGCTGGAATATGCTTATGGAAAAACTGCAAGAATGACCAAAGGAATGCGTAAGGAATGACTGAACAGTCTGGAAAACACCTGGCCTAGGGAGACAAAACAGAGGTCTGTAGAAGGATGACTGGCATCAGCATGGATAAAAACTTGCTATCTTTCTCAGGGTAGGACCTTGAGTCCACTCAGGGAAGCTAACAGCATTTCTGCTCTTCACACAGGTAGGATCACCCTGTGAAAAGTTTAGATGGGCTCAGGAGGAGACAAAGAGGAAGCTGAGTCCTGTTGTTAAACTGAACAGGACTCAGAACTAAACAGATCTAGTGATCTGGAAACTGTGCCCTGGCTTTCCCTAGTCATTCAAGGCTTTAATTCAGCTGTCTAGCAGCTGGGTAGGTGACGCTCTTCAGGGGCTCCTGCAACATATAGACCATATTAATAATGCCTCCTGTAGAAAAGTGAAAGGGGCTCTACACTAAAGCTTCTGCATAATGCAGATCAGATTAGATCTCTCCCTCACACTTAAGCACACAGAGTCAGGATGCACGCAGACATCCAAGCTGACATCTTTCCATATGTTGCAGTAGGGGAAGCAGCTGATGTTCATTCTGCAGTCACTACCTGCAAGATGAGCAAACAGCACAACAGGAACAGCAGCTGCTGCAGAGTTATTGCTCATCTCCTAGCATATCCCATTTCTACTATAAAGAACTTGCAGCTTTGTCCAGTGTAATCTGAAAACTGCATTAGGCATTTGCCAAAAATGCTGGTCACATTTCCACAGCTTCACTGTGGGCTCCTTGTTGGGCTGGAAGCATAAAGCTTATTAAACACTACTTGTAGATCTAATAGTTAACTTACAGAACAGCAGCAAAAGTCTGCCTTAGCTCAGTCCAGAAGGTGGCTGCATTTAATCACTTCTTTCAAAGACCTTCTCCTTTGTGAAGAATGGTAGAGAATTGCAGATCATTATTACCAATTTGCTGAGACACTTAAAACATCAGTCTCCTCACACAGAAAACATTTGCTGAAATTATCTCCATTTATGTTGTCTGATGAGCTTTTGCTCCTCTTTGCAATTTGGAAGTAGGCCATCTCATTAATAGATTCCTAGACAGGTTTAAACAGGAAGGCATTAGAGTATCCCAGCTAGAAATAACAGTTTCGTGGTATAAGCATGAGCGAGTCCCTGAAAGGCAATCACTAAAGTGCCTGTAAGCTTCCTGTGCACCAGGGCTTGTGCAAAATTAAATTCCAGCCACACAAATTAAAATCAGGACTGGTTTGTTAGCTTAATGAATGGTTGATGTCTCTCAGAACAGTTCTAATTTTAAGGAATCAGACAGAAATGCCAACAAAGTAGGTATTTGACACTAAACTAGAAAAAAAATAAAAGGTTCTCTGGTCCCTGCTGAATTAGTCTGGGGATGGAGCTAATGCCATAAAGATGACATGTTTCAGCCCAGATTTGTGCAATCTTATTCCAAGCATGCCTGCAAAGTATTACCCACAAAAGGTGCTTGGAAAACAACAGCCCTGTGCCCTTCACACTTCACCAAAGCACCTGACTTTTAAGGGAAGGACTATGGGCCTCAGTTTCCTTTACCTGACCCTCCCCAAATCCCCCCATAAGCAAAGCGGTTACTGATCTAACAGTATCCTTAGTTCCTTCCCATGTTCCACTTAGTCCTGTTTAGGCCATGAGCACAGAACGTAGTGATACAAAAACAAGAAAGGAAGAAAAGGGAGGTAATGGTCTGGGTGGCTATTTGCCCAAATCCCAACTAAGCATTCTTCGACACCCTGAAATCATTACTGTCTTGTTCCTGTGGCAGCAGTTCATTTTACAGCAGTTTAATTCCACCTAATACTTAAATGCAATGTTGGAAATCATTCAAGTAAGTTACAACTATCTTTGTCCCAAAGATCTTAAAGCACATGAAGCAAGATTCAAAGCTTATTTCATTATTTTCTGGCTAAACCTGTGCATTGAAGAAGCCACATAAAGAACTGTCACAAGACCTGGACCAGGTTCAGATGCAGACATTTCCAGAGGCAGAGGAGTGTTTTGGAAAGAAAAGGTAGGTGCAGCATGCATCTGGCAGCTGTGGCACAGCGTGCTACTCACCTGGTACAGCCCTTACACAACCCAACAGACTCAAATACCCTTAATGGAAAAAGTGAAGGAGTCTTGAGCATTAAATAAAGCAACCAACAATAATGCAATACCTTGGCTCAGGTTTTGCTTACTCAAATATTAGCTACTTAAAAATCTAAGGAGAAAGAAATACAGTAACTAGACACACCTAGAAATAGACTCCTGGACTTACACATCTGCCATTACTGTACTACCAAAGAATATTGGCAACGTTTGGGTTAAGTGCAAGCTTGGAAGCTACCTTAAAATGTGCTTCCAGTTGTGAATTCTCTTTCAGTGAAGATGTTAAAGCTGAAGACACAGAGGTCTTTAAGTAATGCATAGTTAATTGTCAGCCAATTTTCAAATAAAATAATTAACACCCAATGAAGACATTTGTACTGCAATTAGTTACATGCCACAAAGTTTCTCACAAGCCTGATTTCAGCTCTTTCCCTCTTGCTCTCAATTCCATCCACCTTAGCAAGAGCTCTTAAATTCTTAAAGTGCTGCAGCTCCTCTCTCCAATCATTCTGCAATTCAAAGCAGTCCAAGAATGATGTCACGTAGCACTCCTGGCTATTGTCCTTACAAAGGTGTACTCTAACCCAGTCTGCATTGAGGAAATCATCCCTGCTCCATCTTTCCATGCGACCTTCTGCTGAGGAAACATCTTCCCCTGCCAGTATGGAACATAACCCATTGCACCAGCATGTCAGTGGAAACATGAAGTAGAGATCAGAGGCAGTAAGAGACCAGTACATAAATAAAGCAATGGAACAGGTGAGGGTGGGATGAGGTGACCCAGAGCCTTGAGAAGTAAAAGTAACTCCAGTTCCACATAAAGCTTGGCTGGAGGTTTCTTCCCCTAACTCCTTCCTGGGACTGCTGTCACCTGAGGCCATCACCATCGTAAGTAATGAAGGTATAGGAGAAGAAAAGTCAAGTGCCCAGCATAACTGTACGGTCTCATATGTGGCAAATAAGCCTCTGTTCTTAGCTATTCTGATCAGCTACCCTAAAAAAAAAGAGTCTTCTGTAGACCTTCTGTTCTGTTTAAAGGCAAGGAGATGTAAATTTGGATTTGTCAGCTAAGCCTGGCAAATCTCTGAAATTAAACTCAGCAGCAGCAATAACAAAAAGCCAAGTGTGGGAGCCAGTAGAAAAACAGAAGTGCAGGCTGCACAGTTCCAAGGTGGAAGAGATGTCTGCCTCCTTACTGGCAGGAGAAATACATTGCTCTTCCAGAACAAAAGGAAAAAGAAAAATAATCCCAAACCAAGACAAAAAACACAACAAACCTGACCTCACAAGTTTTAGGAGCCCTCCTATTTTTTTTCCAAGGCTACCACAAGGCCTAGGTGGACAAATTCTACTGGTACAAGCAGGCTTGGTGAGAAGACATTGAAGATGAGGAAGATAATGCTCAAAGCCTCCATTCCCACAGCAGGGGAATTTCCCAAAATGCGCTTGCTGGGACACATTCAGCTTTTACTTTGTGGTACTCTGAACACATCGCTACTTCTTTTCTCACACACCAAATGTGGTCAGGTTTGGGCTCTCTCAGCTTCTCCACAATTCCCTTGAAGTAAGAGGGCACCAAAGGATAGAAGAAAATATTCATCCCTTCAGTTTGCTGGCAGTGTTCTCATAGCGCAGCCTAGCATATAGTTTGTCTTGTTCACAATCTCAACTCATCTTGTGTCCGCAGTGACACACTATAGCTCTACTTGGTAGAGCTGCACATCAATCAACCAGTTCCCAGCCAGAGTAATGCTACTGTCCAGTTCAACATGACAACTACTCAGATTTCTCCAAAAACTGCATTTATTTAATCCCACTAAGGTCAGCAATGCTGCCTTTTGTATTACAATTGGAGGAGATTTGAGCCAAGTAGGAGTAACATGAGCTGTGCCAGCTGCTTTGTGGAGTGGTCAGAAGATGTGGTAGCCTGCAAGATCTGGACCAAGGCTTGAGCCAGGTGTCACTTCAAAGAAGTATACATCTGACTAAGGTCTGCCATGCAAACCTCTTACCTGGAATTTCCTAATGGCTGTTTAAAGAACCTTTTGTGCCTAGTGATTGGTGAGGTTGGCTGCAGTCCTGCAAATAGCAGCAAAAACCATTCTGCACTCAAAAAGTGCTGCAAATAGTTGACAGAGGTGACAAAAATGAAAACAACTTGATAATTGCTGTTTTGCTGGGGAAAACAATTTCTAGTGTTTTTTTTTGTTGTTGTTTGTGGTTTTTTTTGTTTTGTTTTTTTTTTTTGGCAGGCACAAACCTTTGCCATTTCAAAACAAGAGAGCTTGTGTTCATTGACCACTGGTTATTAAACTGTCTGTGAATACTTTCGTGTTACCTTGTTCTGTCCCTTCTTGGTATCATAAGGTTAGCCCACACATTCCTAGGAGAGCAAATACTTGCCTTTAATAAACTAGGTCTGTATAGTATCTAGCACGGTGGAGCTTTGATCTCAGATCAGAAGCTCCAAGTATTACCATACAAGTAAATAACAATATTGAAGCAGGATAATAACAGAAGCCTAGATAAGCAAGCCCTTGCAAATAGTTGCAGCAGGCAATTGCTTGGCAGAAAAACAAGCACAGAGAAATGAAAAATAAAACCAAAAGGATTAGACTGAAATTGCAAACTTCCTCTTGAATATACTGACTGACAAAAGACTCAAAACTCTCTGAACAGGCTCTCTGTAAATCATATTTCCTAATATCATTTTCTAATGGCTGATTAAGGCCTCCAGCCCAGCACAGCAGACACGATCTGATCTCTGCTCACACAGGTACTCAGACTGCTCTCTTGGGTATCTCAGCTGCCTCGACAGATAAACCAGAGCATAAATCACAGAAAATAACTGAGCACCACATTCCCTGTCATTTGGCTTTTCAGTTGTATTTGTATAAAACCACATAAGACAGCAAAATATTTTCATAGGTAGGAGGCATTTAACCATTGCAAAAACAGCAGCCAGCCACCCCAGCTGCAGAGCTACAGCAGCTGGCCACACTTGCTGCAGCAGCAGTGAGGAGAATGCTGATTTCTGGTGGTGGTTGTGAGTTACAGTACTTGCTCCCACATTTATGCATGAATCCAGTCATTCCTCCATCATCCCCAAGGCATACAGGCAAGTTATAAAATGCATTGCTTTCAGATATTTCCCTAAAACTGGGTGATGCCCAAGCATCCCTGACTTGAGCAGGGCTTTTGCTTTTAACTCAGCGAGAAGACCTGAGTATTTCAGTAAGGCTTTGGAGCCGTGGATGCCTCTTTGGCTAGCAGAAACAAGGCAAATGGGATGAGATGCCACTCCAGGCATATTTCTAGCTGAATCACTTCGTAGACTCAGTTGTGCTTGTTGGATAAAATAATCATCTTTCAGCTATAGTAGGAGTTTCACTACTCATTTTCAGAGAAGAAATCTCAGTATCTCATTTCACATACTCAGAAATTCACATTAAATAGGCAGCTTTAAGTAGTTTCCTGTAGATTTAACTATCTCAGCAAAACCCTCTTGTAATGACACTGAAGTCCATGACCAGAAAGGGTCTTCTCTATACTCATTAGGGATAACACTGATATAGTATCAAGCTAAAGTTACTTCTTTACCAAGGTGCTTCACTCAAGAAGAGGTTGGTCTCATTCCAGGTGGCCTCACTCACTTATTGCTTCATTTCAGCTGAAGAGTTACCAGATGCTTTTTAAAAGTACTATTCATGAAGTGCTTGCTTAGCTGTGCCTTAGAAACCAGTCTCACTTTATCCTGGTCTCTCAAGGGTGCAAACACTCATGTTCCCACAGTCTGATGAGGAAAGCTTCCCGATTTCCTCCTATCACCTCTCCAAAGCCTTCACTTTCCTTCCATTTTAACATCAAGGGCACATCACAGCGTGATACTACATCTGCACACACTGCAATGTCTATCAGCAGGGCCTTTCCTGCAGCTCATACCAAGGAAAATAAAAAAGGATTCTTTGTACCAATTAATTCTGCTGCTGAATTGGCTAGAGGGATCAATACTGAGCAGTGCTGCCCTTCCCCACCATTAACGAATAGACCAATCAGGGCTGGCCCATGCAATTTACTGACATCAGCAAACACTTGCTCATGAGAGAGCAATCACTTCTGCAAATACATGTTCTTCTGTGTGAGTGAATAGTGCAAGGGGAAGACTGAAAAAAGCAATAGGCAGGAGTATAAGCAATTTAAAAATCATGAAGTCTACACTTTTGGCACTCGTGTTTCTCTGCATAGAGCCCTCCTCCTCACATCTGCTACTGTACTGTTTGCCCCTAAGAGCTCACAAAGTCAGCTCTGAGGAAGACACAGACCTGCCTGCGATACTCACAAATGGGCAGAAACTCAGCTCTACTTCTGCCAGCTGCTGCTCCACTGAGAAAAGGAAATTCAAACTTGATTGGATTTCTTAGAGCAGTGCAGTAAGACACAGGAGTTGTGAGCTGGCAGGCTAAGTGTTCAACAACATGAAGAGTAGCAAGAGAGAGGTATTTTGGTCTGGAACCATATGGAAGGCTTGGAATTAACATGCTGGCTGGCACCTAACAACTGTGATCAAAGGTGTACCCTAAAACTCACCATAGCAACACCATAACCCAATCACTTGCTGTCTATTTCTGAGAAGAACAGGGGAGGAACATAAATAAAGAAGCTAAGCCACTACTAAAAGCATTTAAATATTTCTGCTCCTCAAAGCACATCTCACTTAACAGTGCTGGTCAGAGGGACGTGGCAAAGGACACTGTTCACTTGGAAATTTGGCAGCTTGTGTCTATATTGGGATCTACCTTGAGATTGGATTGAGTTGCAAGGAAAGGAGATGAAAGAGGAGAGGCCAGCCCAACAATGTTATGTCATGCTTCCTACTAGCTTGCAACTGCAGGGATGTCAGGCCTGTCAGCTTGCACAGCCAACAGGCTCAACAGTGCAGCTTTCAGATTTCTGAGGTCCTCATTAATCAGAGCTCCACGGTAGACAGCTTCATATTGCACAACCTTAGGGGAGAGAGAATTCAATTTTTATGATTTATCTTTGTGTGGTACCTTTCCCCATTGACACAACAGCCTACACCTTGGCAGCTGATAAACACTACCACCACAACAGTTTCATCTCAGTCTTGAGAAGCAGATTGGATCATCTGAGAGCCCTGCCTGTGGGCTACTGGACTCCTAAAGGGACTGTCCAGATTCAGTATGGACCTCAAATTATCGGTGTGTCTGAGCACCAGACTGACAGCTTCACTTATTTTGCTTAAACTCATATATCCACACTTTATTTTCCAAGCTCTTCCATTCTCAAAGCCTAGGAGAGGCTGTCTTTATTGCGAGGATGGGAGCCCCAACACCAGGTTAGGCTTGCTTTGTGGTCTCTCTGCACCTCTCCTATCACTTTGAAGGGGGCTTAAAATCTGGTGCTGTCAGAAACGCAAAAGAGGAGACAGAACAAAAGAGCTTCATTTTATAATGCAGATTGAGGAAAGGAAGATTTCTTTTCCAGCAAGTCTCAAAGGCCAAATGAGGGTGAATTTGCAGAGATAAAGGAGTATCATCCCACACCTACCTTGGAGTAGTTTGTAGGTAGATATGCTAGCAAAATTCAGATTTTCTACATTTTAATTCTCAAGAGTAAACCAAAATCTCCAAGGATCTTGCTGCCAGCTCAGGCACCTGAATTATGTGTGGAAGTACTTACTACCACAGTCATGGTCCATGTTCATATTCCAAAGCTAGCACCAAAGATCAGAAAAACCAACATCATTTTCAAACTTTGGCTGCAGAGGTATCACTCCTAGTGCCTATTTGTACGTGACATGAAATCAGCTTTGGAATTCAGTGGTTTCAAACAGTGACTGAGTAGCCACAGCCAGACTGCAGAAAATAGCTTTGTTTCTTAATTCAATTTGTGCCTCGCAGAGAATGGGGCATTTAGCCAGATGGAGCAAAGCCTGAAGTACATTTTCCTGGGAGTTGTGCAAGGATAAGTCAACAAGCAACAACTTAGAGCACACCAGCGTTTTCCATCCCAGCAGGGACAACCTTCTACTTGCTAACTGCCAAAATTAAAGAAAAAATGAAACTATTAAANAAAAAAAAAAAAAAAAAAAAAAAAAAAAAAAAAAAAAAAAAAAAAAAAAGGGGGGGGGGGGAGGGGGGAAGGGAGGAAGGGAGAGAAAGCAGAGCACATTAAAGAAAAAAGGGATCAGAGTGTTTCCTCACAGCAACCTTACAATATTGTTTGCATAACAGACAGAGCGCTGAAGAGGAGCTCCATCATTGCCCCTCAGGAGTCTGGTGACAAGCTTTGCCTCTCCATTAATTGTAAATCTGCTCATGCAGATTGACCTACAGAATGCTCTGAGGTTATCAGAGAGCTGTCCCAATGAAATTTAAAACAGGTTCATTCAAAATTATGAAAACAAGGAACGGAGCTGCTGGTAAAACATAACATTTTCGGATGACACCTGTGAGCTGCTTCTGGTCCATATGACATTTTACACAAATAAGGACTTTATCAGCAGAGAGCTGCAGCACAAAATGATGATTTGGACACAAAGGCCACCTGGAGATGTTCCACCTGTGCACCTCGCTGCAACCAAAAGGACCTTATCTCACAGGTCCTATGAGATACGGAACACGAACATCCTTCCTTACATCTTGGAGGTCTGGCTGTGAAGCTTCTGTTTAACTAGAAAGGGCAACAGCCTAAGAGCAGATGGAGGGAAACACTTGCAGAGGTGTCCCTGCAACAGAAAGCCCTGGAATGGCATGATGAATCCCTGAGCTCTTACTCTCTTTCGGACTCCATGGAAAGTTTTAGGAATGCTGTTCAGATGTGACTCAAACACTGGAGTGGTGGTCAGAACTTTAAAACCTCCTGATTTAATAAAGATATGAACAAATGGCTCCCAGGGCCAACCATGGCCTGCCCAAGCCCAAACTTCAACAGAAGCAAAAATACTGAACTCCAGCTTTGAGAAAATTAAAAGCCCTCCAGTTTGCCCTGGAACACAGAAGACCTTTAAGAACGAAACTGAGCTTTAACATTTGTTGGTCAGAAGTCAGCAATACCAGTGACTATATTAAAAATATATTCCACTTTGTTGGGGCTAAACATAGGAGCAATGTGATAGCCCACAACACTTCAGCACTATTAATCTTCCACCACATTTGTGAAAGGCCCCCAGACATCCTGGCTCCTATGGCTCCCACACAGTCACCGGCCAATGACTTTAACTCTGGGCTGGTATCTCCAAGGCTGCTGATGGGCTGATGTTTTTCACAAACACCAATATCTAAACTCATGAACTGTAATTACCAAAATGCCAAATGAATCCAGTTTAGAGAATCAAGTTGCAGGACAGGTTTACTCTGGACTATCTTTTCTGGTTATCGTAAGTAAAATTAATTTCATCTGAAGGCAATCCAGTTTGCATACTCCAGGACTGCTCCATAACATGAAATTAAGCACAGGAAGTGTGGAAACTATATATGCAAAGCACAATCCTTATCTGGACAAAAATTACACTGGAAACACCCAGAATCCCATCTCACTGTACCAATGCAAAGCACTATCTTCAACCTCAAAACCAGACAAGACTCTAAGTATACACAACACTTTGGTACATGCTATGATTCTGGCAGTACAAGGATGACTGTAAAAATAGAGACTTGGTTTTTCTTTCCTCCTGAGACCACACCTCATCTAACCACGACTCAGAAAATCACCACTGCTGAGATCTCAAGGGGCATCACAGCTCCCTCTCCCTAACACGACAGTGTGGTTTTGCACAGAACCCATACTTGCTCAATTAGTGCAGGTAAGGTGGAAGGAGAGAGCCCACTCTCACAATCCAGTCACCAAAAAAGCAGATGTGACAGCCTAGGCCTTGGCTCAAACCACTAAAGTAGGGAAGTTTATATTTTAGGCTTCACTTGTGGCTCTCTTAGATCCTACATGCACAGCACTGGAGTGGGCAGAGAGGGGAGAGCACTGTAACACTCTATCAGAAGTCCTGAGAGCTGCCTCTAGATTGCCTGCCCCACGTACAACTCAGCTGCATCTGCCTGTCTTTGGGCAGTGAGTGACTAGGAAGGAGGCTTTCTTCCTAGCTGAACTTCTCAATGTGAGCTGCCCAGATCCTTTTCCCATTATACTGTATGACACAAAGCAAAAAAAGAAGAAAGGAAACATTCCATGTATTAGGCATGGAAAAAGAAGACAAAGGCCTGTTTTGGGCGACAAAGGCCTGATATTTTGAAGTGATGTATCTGTGGTCTCGGCTAAGGAGTCAGCTGTGCAATCTGCAGCCCACATTACAGTGCTCTGAAGCTATTCACACCGATTTGCCAGTGCTGGTATTGTTGCACACTTGGTACTTCTGGACTATTCCAGGATTTCCCCCAGTGCTGACTGGACACATTCTGCACCATGCTAAGAAGGGGGTGACCCATTGCCTCAGACTAGGGGGGAAATGTGGATAATTCTTTCTCAGAAGCACAACCACCGTATTTCTGGATCGTGGGGGAACAGCCCAACCCTGCTCTCCCACCCAGCAGCTACACTAGCTCTATGCAGCTGCACACTGCTTGGTATTTATAAGGAATTTGACATTTAGGTACTGGTTTAGTAAAGCATAGAGCTCAATCTGTTCAAGAATCTGCTTCATCTGATTTGCATTGCCCTTCTGCCCAGTTGGCTTTGGTGCACACATTCAGCACTGGTGCTTGTTGTGGGGGGAGTGTCTGCTAGGAGCAGCAAAGGGAGCCCTAAGCCTCACTCCTGAAAGTGCCCAGGCTCATTGCCTCTCAGGGATGCTCGTACATATTTCTCAGAGCAATGGTAGCTTTTCTATTCACAAAGACTTAAGAAAACTCCGAACCTCAAAACTTTAAAACTGATCCTACCTTCCAAAATACAACTCTAAAAGACTTTATCTCCTTTCTGCGGTTACAGGGTGTGCCACACTCACTGGCCTCAGTACTGGCAGATCCCAGTGCAAGTGCCTGGCTTCAGTTAGATGTGAGCAGTGGGGTATTTCCACTTGAAAAATCCTACTGTTTGACAACAGCCTCTCACCCCTGACTAAATACAGCCCTTTGGATTTTCCAGCACACTTGGTACGCATTAGTGAAGTTTACAGTGCTTTAGTGACAGAAGGGGGCATCATCCCAAAAAAGCCAATACTGAGAGATAAATAAAAATTACTTATGGATAGGTTAGAAAGGAGTTAAGTGGCAAAGACTTTCCCTGGATGGATCAGCAACAAGGAAAGAAGCTGCTGGGAGCCATTTCCCACAACACATTAGCTTGGAAGGACTAACTTATCAGGTTGTGCTGGAGAGCAGAGAGAAGAGGCCAGCAGCCAGAGCACCCACGCTGCACAGGGCGGGTGGCCCTGAGGCCGGTGGAGGAACCCTCTGGTGGGGCTGCCCAGAACACAGCAATCCTGTTTGGCAAAGAAATCCAGGGCCTCCATGTTTGCTTTCACACTGCACTGCAAGTACTGATGGTGCTGAACTCCAGCAACACTTCATATTTGAAGGACTAATCTATCCAACGTGTTCTTTGCAGTGAAAAAGCCCTTAACACTCAGTTGGCTTTAAGGCCATCAATTCCTTCTACGCACACAGGCTCTAGGAAAGGCGAGTGTGATGTACAATGACATTTTATGTGTGATGGTCTCATTCCTTCAAGCACACCAATGTAAGTGGATAATGAGATTCTATATCCAGGACCCTAGATGCTCATCTGTACAGGCGACTGAAGAGATAGTAATCTCTGCTTGCAAACAGCAGACCACTTCTACGAAATGACTGTATTAAAGTAAAAGCTATACACAGAGAGTACTGTGTTTATACGCTGCCGTGGATATCACAATGCACAGCAGCAAGGCAACATAATGCAATAAAGGGGCATCTCCTTGGTCAGATCATAGACCAGTGCAATGTCTTACAAAATGCAGTCAATCATGGAATTTACAGCATTTTATTTTCAGAGACTAAAATGAAATGTCAGTTTCTGGATAGCCTCTATAATGTATCTGCCAATAACCGGGGGGTGGGCAGGGGGACACAGACAGACACATATAACCCAAATATGAAGTGAACTGAAAACGATTTCACAGATACTGAACAAAATGTCTATGAGATGGTGTCTGGTTAGATAGATAGAAGGCAGAGAGAGAGGAAAATGACCTTGTTCTGCACAACAGACTGATTCACATGGGTGAACCAGATACCAGCTACTAGGAGAACTGTATTGCAAATGTTAGTTCAGCCTCCAAAATAATCAAGTGCTGACTCAATCCTATTTGAAAAATGAGAAAGCATGGACACTTTTCTGAACTTGATCATTTTCCACCTGGTAAAGATGTAGCAGCACACTGGGGAGGAGCTCCAGGTGGTATAACTCAACACAGCTCTGTTGTTGCCACTGATGGCAAAAATCTATTTTTGCAGTATCTGCTCTCCCACAAAAATCAGATGCCCACATTGGGCATAGCCACAGTAAGATGAGTTTCACAAACCCACCATGTTATACCCTGCACTGCCGGATACTTCAAATGAGGAGGTCTTAGCTCTGCTTTGCCATGGTCCATTTTTGGGCATCAAGGGGAAGAGATTACATGGATGACAGAGCTAGAAAAGCTCTGCTTCAATTTATGCAATAAAGATGTTTTCTTCTAAGGAGCTTTAATGTGCAAGACTGCAACTTTCATTCTCCAAATAGCTCAAATTTTGACCTTGGCACAGCATCATAGAGGGCTTGTTTTCACTCACATAAACTAACTGTCACTGAACAACTCATCCAAGATAATTGGCACAACCACTCCTCTTCTTCAAAGCTAGCATTTCTTCACATATTTTCCCCTCTTCCTCCACTGAGTACATAATATACAATAGTTAGTACATACTGTATAACAGTGAATTTAATTACCACATCAGTTGGCAAGAATCTTATCTTGAATAAAGTCTACCAGTTACATTACATAAAAGAAAGCAGGGCCCAGCACTGTGTAACAGACACCTGCAAGCACACTGCTCTGAGTGGCACCAGCCACAGAGATACACATCTCTCTGTACTCTGCCTGCCTCCTGAGAGAGAAGATGCAACAGCCCAGGAGGATGACTTGGCACACAAGGCTACCTCACTTCCAGACTACAGGTGTGTGGATGATCTTAGAGGTCTTTTCCAAACCAAACCAATTCTATGATTCTATGGTACTGACCACTTCCTATGGACAAACCTACAGCCATGCTCTTATCTTGTATTCACATAGTTTAGAAGCCAGCAGAGGCCTATGAGCCAGCCTTAGGATTATGTCCGAGTTAAGTCCAAGACATTTTCTTCTCATACTGAGCAGATGTTTCCCTCTGGCACTAAAGTTGCTGTTCATAAACTTGAAAGGTTTCAGGACAGTAAAAAATTTTAAATAGGGCTGCTATGATTTGCTGTTTTATAATCAATTTCGTGGTATTTTTTTCCTTCCTTTTAAACCTGGAGATTGCTTTGGGGGGAGAAAACAAAAGGAGTTTGTTAGTAAAATAAACAAACAAAACCAAACAACACTAAAATAAAACAAAAATCCAAACTCAAACAAACAATGAAAATAAAAACCTACACAGAATAACCAAAACAACAACAACAAGCTTCACAATTTCCAACAACTTCAGCATCCCTGAGACTGGTAATGTTTTCCTGCACATTCAGTATCATCCCTAACAAATGGACAAGCAAAGTACTTTTTGAGAAGCACTGTCCCAGCTCTCCTGGCTATACCTGCATACTAGAGCTTTAATTTTGAACACCTAGTCATATGCCATCTGTCTCTTGAATCTCAAATCAGTCTCTACCTCACTTCAATTTGGAAAACAGCTGGAGGAATTACTAGAAGCTCTGAAATAGGGCAGTTTTGCTCACTGCCCCACCAGCAATTTTCAAAGGGATGCAGTTCAATGCCCCACCTCACTGCACAAACGCAGGCTTTCTCCTCTCCCTCCATGTGCACACTCCCTCCTCTTGTTTTACATCCAGCCATCACCTGACACCCATGGATGTCCCTTGAGTTTTGCAACAGGAGATGAGCCAGCTTTCCATCAGATGAGCTCAAGCAGTCACTGGAGTAGGAACATCAAACCACCTCCAGGAGAGTTAGAAACGCACCCTTCCAAGGGATTTACAACTCTCAAGAAGCCTCCCTCAGTAAATCCCAGCACAAACTAATTAAAAAAGAAAGCAGATGACAGAAAGACGTAAAATTACTACTATTGTAAAGCACCTTCTTAATTTTGAGCACAGCTCTGAAGCAAGAAGCAACAATGCAAACATCAGCCTTTGTAATTACAGCATGGTAGCCTGCCTCCAACCTCAGAGCTAGCTTTAACTGCTCTCACTTCTAAGGAGCTCTTCAGCAGCCATATTCATCCACATCCATGCTCCAGTTCTCCATGCAGCTTATCCACCAGCAGCAATCTGGGCCCTGTAGCATCTTGCCCTGATTGAGGATAGGGCCTCTGGGACACTAGCACAGAATCAAAGCCCAAGAGTAATGTTAACAGGCCAAAACATGCCATTTCAGATGAACCAAGGCAGCTGCAAGAGGAAGGGAAGGAGCTGGAGGAAACGTTAGTCATCACATAATGAATTCTTCCTTGACTTTATCCACTGAAGACAAAATGGTAACATGGCCTGGTCCAGGCCCACAATCATTTGTGTGCCAACCTGATTTATCTGTCGTGATTTCTGCTCAGGTTTCTGCTGGGAAACCTGATTGGGAATTTTATGCAGTGAATGGGCCATTTCAACCACAGTCTATTATTATCCTCTCACAAATATTCCTTGCTGCTTGGGGAAGGAAGGCTCATCCATCAAGCACCTTGGTGCCTTCTCTGCTTGCCATGTGCTGCAATTATTTGCTTTGGCACAACAGATCTCTGGGCGACAAGCAGGCACACTGCTGTTCTCCCCATCAACAGCACTGGAAAAAGAAAGGATATAAATTACAGCAGTCCAGGGGTAGCTTTCATTTATCCTGCAAAGAACAGGATTTTTTTTGTGACTAGTGCTATTTATTTTGATAAAAGCCATTGTATCACTACTGACAGCTTTCCTTGCCCCAAGAAAGGATGGTGCTGATATACCCCCAGTGGGGCTCCCCAGTATGCAAATAAAACTTCATGGAAGGAAACCTTTTCAGCAGAAGGTACTTGAACTCTGCATGCCTTGGGGCAGACAGGGGAAGATTCTCTGTTCCAATTTTACACACATTTTGCATCATTTTACACCAATACAGCAGCTGCTTGTCCTGCATACCGGAAAATTCATCAAAACCTCATAAAGGGCATGTTCTGCTTGCACCTACAAACATGTCAGGTCCCTGACATTCTACATCCTCTGGCATCATACTGCCAGTCCATGAAAGTGCATGGCTCAGAGAAAAGAGGAACAGAGTGAAAGCTCAAATGTATACAAAGATAGTATCCTTACATATTCAAGCCATGAGTACAACCCATAAGCCTGATTTACTTCTCATTCATCAGTTGTTTCGTGTGTCCCCTCCTCTTGATGATTTCAGTGGGATTTAGATCAATGCCTAAATGGATTCACAGATTCAAAAAAAAAGAAATCAATTTCAAGGTAACAAGAGATTGGAAATCACTTCCTTTGAAAGTGTTTAGAGCACCTCCCCTGGAAAGCACTACACCACATGAAGGAAATGTATCTACCTGAGTGAGGGATCAAAATAGCAAGTAGAGGGCCATGGAAACAAAGAAAAGACTTTGGACTGCTGCAAATCTAAATAAACCTTGATTTAACTGGGGCTGCAATTTTTAATCTGGAATTTATTACTACTAAAAAGGAGAGTTGCCGAAGCATTTTGTTTCCTCAACATCACTTAATCCATCGGTCTCTGGGATATATTCCCTGAGACAGATATCTACACTGTCAGCTTCTAGCACTGACACATCAATACAGATAAACAAAAAATTATAAAGTCACCCTTAGTTAAAAATACCTAAATGAAAACAAGAAAGTGTTTTGAATGCAGCGATATTACCCTGCCTTCCTGTCCTTAGCTCTGTCTTTCTTTTCTGTGACCGCTGAGATAGCCTCTGATATTTACATAACTGCTTGATTTATTATTAGTATTTAAATACAAGTGAGAGACATTTCCTTGAGTTACATTTATGGAAAAAGTACAATCTGATAAATGGGGTTTTCTGGTTAAAAATGCATCCAAAGACTATGAAGAACTAGTAAAAACATCAAGAAAAAGCCAGTAAATCAGCTGTGAACAAAAACAGAGGTGGGCCATGACGTACTTTCTTTGCCACTTTCCAGAAGCTGCTCATTAAGTCACATTTTCAGTTGGGGTGGAGATAAGCCACAGAAATACCCAGGATGAGATAACACTAGTATCTGATTAAACAAGAAATGTAACATCAATCAGAGAGAGTTGTAAGGAAGATTATCACTCTCCTATGTACACAGGCACCAGCATTACACAATGTATTTGCACCAGAGCATCCTGCCCACCTGCTCCCTTTGTATTCACCTCAGATCTGCCTGAGATTAGGACCATTTCTCCAGCCTCGGTCAAAGTTTCCATCTTTATCTCTCGGCCTGCCCAAACAGTGCTGGCTAAACAAAGAATTTAGGAGAGGAAATGACTGGATTTCGTCAGAGAGGTACTCAAGAGAGCTTGAGCAGCACACAAACCCAAACAGAGTAAAGCCGGATGCTTTCACAAGGGAAGCCTTCTACATCCTTTCTTACAGTAGGACTGATCTTACAAAAGAAAGAATGACCTCCGGATGTAAGTCGTCCTAAGGAAAAGATACTTGAAAAGTAAAGCTCAATATTTTTGTACTTCCTGTGTTTAGGGGATTTTTAATAAGTCTGTTTGGGTACTCTGCACACATTTGCTGGGTGAAGAAGAGCAACACGTTTGGTAGAAAGCAACTACAAAACCACACTGTGTTACTCTGCACAAGCATGATAAGTTTTAAATAACATTTAAATATAAAAGATTACAAAAGCAGGCATCAATGTGACTCTTGATGTTCCTTGGGATGGCAGGAAGCTGAGGCTGCTCCTTCAGGCCTCACACAGTCAGTGGCTCCTTTCAGCTCCAGCACATTTCTGCATTTAGCAACAAAGCATTGAGTCCCAACACCAATACATGCAGAGTCCCAACACACACGATGCTCTGTAAAAAAGCAAAACCTTCTGAGTTGCCCAAGAGAGCTTTGGTAGAAGTAATTTAAGTGGCAAACCAGCACTTTTTGTAATAAATCCATTTCAAGTGGATCTGGTTTGTTTCTGACACCTATTAATAGCAATTCTTGGGCAGCTAAAGATGAAGCTTCTGCCCACTGGACCTTCATGTAATGACACTAAAATGCTAACAACCCTGGCTCACTTCACCAGAGACTACACGTGCTGTTTCCCCCAGCGCAGACTGTCCAACACTCCCTTTTTGAAAGCGTTTATGTTCAAATTCATTTTGAGAGGCGTTTGACAGCAAGAAGTGCAGCACAACTCCTCTGTCCACTGTAGCCATGTAATTGTTTTAACTCAGGTTTCCAGCCACAGGCTCTTAGATACCTTACATGCTTTAAGGCGGGGTAGCAACAAATATCCTGTTACAAGAGGAACAACCCGGGATGCCCCTGCAATTCAGTTTGCTCATTTCACAGAGTCACAGAACCTTAGAGGTCCTTCAACAAAAATGCACCAGTTGTGCCACCTCTGTGCAAAACAAACTACCTTAATTCACAGCACTAATATTCATCAACCTGCCACAAGTGCCTGCTTCTTCCACAGAGTAACCCTGCAAGGAGCTAATACCTTTCCCTTCCAGCTCCCCTATGCCCACCCAAGCTCCTGGTCCTGGCCAGCACTACAGTATTTTCAACTTGACTGCCAACCCTTATCTGCTGCATTTAAGGCACAGCTATGCCTCCAACATGTACGGGCAAGGGTCATTTGGGATTACAATAAAAACAGCACTGCAGAGTCAATCCAAGGTATCTCAGAGACAAAAAAAATCTATAGGGAAGTTTGGAGGCAAATTTTTAAAAGTATGTAATGTTCTGTTTCACAAAAATGCTGTTCTTTGGACATAACAGAGGATTCTTAATGAGTAACATGGAAAACTATTGCTATATATTAGGAATATCTTGTGACTGTGAGAAATTATTCTAGCAGGCTTCTAAATCAACTTAATGCCTCATTTTCCGAATATCAACTTCTGATCATTTCTTTTTGCTATTGTATTCAGTGTTCAAGTCACACATTTTCCTTGCATCTTCTCTATACCTGGCTTCAGGAAAGGACAAACCATTAAACAGGGGCTGTGGCATGGAAAGGATGTTTGGGAAAGCTTCTTTAACATTCCTTGTACCAGATCTCAATACATCTTTTACAGAGCTGTGAATGTCCAAGTTTTGTTCCAAGGAAACCATTCTCTGTTTAACAACAAGAACAATCAAATGCTATGATTTGTATGAAATAACTTTTTTCTTTGACCTTTTTATTACTGGTAAAATGTCATCAGAATATTAAAGTGCAGAGACTACAATTTGTGATAAATAGCCTTGTGTTGCCAAATACCAGACCAAAACACCTCCTCCTCCTCTCTGTCTGAACACATACCTTGGTTTTCCAAAATGGTTTGATTTATAAAGAATTACAGATAACCAACAGAGTCTGAATGCCAAGTGCAATATTGTGGGTGAATAGTGCTCAGTCAACTCTTGGAAGCATAAACAAGCAGGGGGAAGGAACAAAAAAGCAAGAGCCAAAATGCAGCTTTACTTCTATATGTGGCAGCTGCAAGATCACTGCTGGTACAACACATGCAATCTCTAGCTTTACCTGAAATACAGAACCATGAAAAATTGGAAAGGATCCAACAAAAAACCCACAAGGCTGTCTCCAGGTCTTAAATGAATGGCAATGAGAGATTTAAGGTGTTCAACCTACTTAACTAATCAAAGACACAGCATCACCTGATCATAGACTGCAATTACTTAGAAGGAAGAGATGTCAGAAAGCTAGAAAAATGAAGCTAGAAAAGAGCCAGATTAGAAAGTACACATCTATTATTGTAAAGGTAATTACCCTTTTCACACACTACTGAAAAGCACAAAAGAATCACCAACAAGAATTAAAATGCTCAGCATGCCTAAGATACATGCTATAATTCAATTAAAAAGTTACTAGATGTGAGGCGAGAGTACCAGACTATGGCTTCCAGACACAAACTCAAATGACATCAACAGGGATAACTTAGGCTTTAAAATCCAGGATGCAAAGAAAAGCGGAACTGGCCACAAGGCAAACTCCAGTCCTCCTACCTGAGCACACTCATCACCTTATGAAGTCACCCCGCCAAGCACTCTCATGTCTTTCTCAGGGCTGCCTAAATCCTGTACCTCGCAGTGCTGCAAGCAAGCAGCAAGGTAGCCATAGACAAGGAGCCTGTGTTGCTTGTTAAACACTTCTAGCCCCTAAACACTACATTTATTCTTCACTTAACTCTTCTAAGGTCCATTTCCTAATCATCCTGGAGAAAAAATTGGTTTACTGACTTCAAGTAAAATAAACCTTTTTATTATTTCACATGCTGTTTCATTTTCTGGTACTCAAAACTAAATGGTACAGATATTTACAGCATTGGGAGTCTTATCTGTAGCTCATCTCAGACAGGCTCAGTGAGCCAACAGCTCAGAGCGCAGTAGGGTCACCCATTAAAAATACTATGGCATAATTCACAGCTTCCTACAGCACCAACTGCATGTGCAGCTCAGCTCCTCTTCAAAACACTATTAAGACTTACACTACTTAGCATTTAATTTTTACATTACATGAAAGCAAAGAGCATGACAAAACAGTGGCAATTAAAAAAAAAAAAAAAAAAAAAAAAAATCAAANCTAAAGATGTCCCACCCATTAGCTTCATTCAGAGAGTAGAGGTATGCTCTAGCTGGGACAGGGCAGCAGACATGGCCAAATAACCTGGAGAAAGAAATCAGACTCTTTTCCTACCCTCATAGCAGAGTCTTGTAGGCCAGCAGCACAGCAAAATAAATAAAACTCCAATCCCCAAACTTACTTTCTTCTCATTATCTTTCCGGTGCAGACAAAGGCACAGGGGTGCAAACAAACTCCCCACAGGTACATGAGGCCTGTGATAGGAGGAGGAACTAACACTGATCTCCTGAATCTTAAGTCAAGTACCTTAACCACAAAATTATCCTACTTTGCCTCAACCTGTCTGAATGCAGAAGTAGCAAATTATCAGGGAGGGAAAAGAAAAAAAACCAATACTTATCTGGAGTATTTCTGACCCATCTAAGAGCAGACACTGCTTACGTTAGTGTAAGTTTAAGGAATCTGGAACAAGGGTATGAACTTTTAGCACTCCAAATGCTCAGCCTTCTGAAGTTCAAATGAGCCTGACACAGAGCCTCTATTAAATCAAGCAAAAAGCCCCATACTGCTTCATGTTTTTTAGACATGGGACTGGAATGCTCAAGAGATTAAATAATTCATGCATAATTCACCCTCTTTCTCCAGGGGTTCACATTCAGACCAGATCACAAGCATCAAGTAGAATCACGTGCACTCTTGATAGACTTTGAGAGAAAGGGAATGGCCTGAGTACAGTTCCCAGAAGACAGATTTTCATATGGGACAGGTCCCTGTGGATCAGCTTGGAAGCACTCTCAGCAGGACCACAAGAGAAGACAGTGGAGAAAATACTGTAGAGAAGTGGTGTGGTGGAGCCCAGGGTGCAGAAGTGAATAAGGGAACACAGTTTGGCTTCCCCTGCGGTTTCAGCTGCAGAAGACACGCTGAAATCCTGTTCCAAATAAATAACTTTCATCCACATGCAGAGGGTGGGTGTGCTTATGTTAACAGCATAAAGACACCAAACATGCCAAAACAAAGACCTGGTGAGTCTTTACAAAGACTGGACAACTCTGCACACCTTGTGATCTGCTCAGGCACTCTAACGAGGGAGCCAGAGGGACCTCACCATCTGCACAAGCTGCCCACAGCTCCAGCCAGTGAAGAAGAACAGAAGCAGATGCTGGTGGTGTGGCAAGCTGCTGCACATCCACACCAGCCTGGGGACCTGAGCTGTTATGACTTGCTGCAACCAGAAAACTGCAGGAAACTCCACCTTGCTCTGCAGCACAGGCAAAGCAGGGAGGGAGCCAGAGCCTCCAGGGATCCATGGTACAAACCAGTGCCTTCAGAGCTGACTCCTGCAATAGCATTTTCCATGCACTGCCCCTGCTTATGTAGCTCCAGGCTTAGCTTGAAGGCGCAATCTGCTGCTTCACTACTTCCACAGCCATTTGCACTTGTGGTGCCTGCTGTTTCCTTTCACAAACTAAGCGTTCCTGAGGCGTAAAGGGCAGAAACCTCTTCTAGCAAAACCTGGAAGGCAGCAATAGAGAGGGGAAAATAAATTATTAAGGCCTACCTCGATGCAGATTTTCTTTCTGCTGGAGCAAAACTTAAATCTCTTTCTTCCTTCATTGTGGCTATGGTAATAATTCACAACTATTCATTATCTTCATCTTAACTAGAAAAGTCTCTTTCAATTTAGCACTTAATATAATTACAGTAAATTAAATAGTGTCAAGGAAAAAAAAGTCTTTACTTTTTCAGAGCTATTATCTTACCTCTATGAAACTCTATCAGTTAAAAGTGAATATAGCTATTAAACAATCAGGGTCTGTGTCTATTCAGTGAGCAGAAAAATGAGATGTTCAGCTGAAAATCATTCAAATTCTATTTCCAAACTCAATACTACATCTCCAAGGGAAAACAGGAGAATCTCATCAACAATGGCACAATGTCCCTTTCTGCAGTGTTCGGGCAGCAGATTAGCACTGATTCTCCCTTTACTTCCTTTCACCTCAATGAAATGTCCTTGTTTTGAGGAAACTTTCCTTGTTATGTGGAAAGAATTTGCAGCTTACCAAAACGAAAACAAAAAATAAGGCAAGTAGGTGCCTTTGGGTGCTTTCAGACCAGCTCTCTCCAGCTTACAATGTGTTAATGTGATTTCTCCGACAGACACAGCACAGAAAGCTTGGCTTCTGTGAAGTCAACGGGAAACACAGACTTCAAGAGGGTCAGGATGTCAAACACATCACAGGAGTCCAGAATGAAACCAGGTAAGAAGTCATGTGCATTTGTATGCCATCTAATAAATATACAGTGCTCAGCAGGAAGAGCTTGGAGGATCCAGTTCTGCAAACACTAACTCGCACGAACAAGTCCCTATTTAGAGCAATTTCATTGTAGTCAAAGTAATTTAGTTTGTGAGGACAAAGTGCAGACATGGATTTCATGCCTATTCACATCTGTATCACAGAAAATCACAAACACAGAACTTTCCTAGGAGCTTAGTTTGTTTAATGTAATAAAAAAAAGATAAAACAACCTCAAGGGGTATCCAAAAGAGGTTCTTGGTAAATGGTTATTCTATGTTCTAAAAAATAAATCAAACACTGGCTTGGTAATGCTTGAACTGATGCTACAAACAATGTTTTTAACACAGTCTGACCTACCAGCCATCAAGGATGAAATATTAAACAGGAAATAACTTTATTATACTGTTCAACGATTGGGAGAACATTAGCAATGATTAGCAGCCAGCACTAGAACTGCTCTCTGCTAACTGTGCTTCTCGTGGCTATCAACAACGCTTATACCAACACAGTGATGTCAGCTGACAGCAGCTTTGGAGCAGAGAACAGCACATTGTGCATTTCTGGGAAAGGGAATCTTGAGCACTGCAGGGATTACTGTGGTTAAATTGCTTCTGAGTCGGTCTGTTGTTGCTCAATGTTTCTCACTTGGTCCCTACTTACCTTTTATTTCCCCATGAGGATGCACCTGTTCAGAGAAGAGAGTAAAACTGGCACTGTTGCACCTGCTCTCTCAACTAATTTAGAAGAGTTATTTAGTACTTTGCTTACACAATGGGATTATTTTTATTTATATTGCAGAATAGGCCAGCAGAAGCCAAGGCCACACTGCACTAGACATTATGTGAACTTACAACAAAAGACAGACCTTGACACCAAAGAATGTGCATGCCAAGCAGGCATAGGAGAAAATTAAAAAGGCACAGGAAGCTGAGACTAACACACTCTGGCCACATACTTTCACAGGCCACTCAGGAATAGGAGACCACAAGTCTCATACACTCACGGTGTATGAGCTATCCTCCCAGCTTCTCAGCACACCTCACCCTCTTGGAGAAAGCTTTCAGCACCTATGCTGAGGACTTCCACAAGAAAGAACCTGAATACCAGCTTGGAAAAAATTAGATTAGATGCCTGACAGCCTGGGCTGGGTTTATGCAGCCTCCAATCCTGTCCACAACTAGAGTTCCCCAAGCCTACTGCAATGCACAGATGTCTGAATAAACGAGTCCAGTATGTCAGTGAGCTCCCATGAGCTGGAGTCCAGAGAGACAATCAGGTAGCAACAGTGGTTTGATTATAGGCAACAAAGTTTGAGTGGATCACCAACAAAAATATGGGGCCTGATTTGCATGACTGAAACTGAACCCAATCGTTTGGGTTATTTTTAATTAAAATCCATTTATATCCAAGAGATGTAAATGACATCTCTTCAGCAAGGAGTGTTACAAAGGCAAAGCAAGACAAGGAAAGTGGCTCAAATGAACAAATGTTAAAATGGAAAGAAAAAAAATCTATTTTAAACCAAATTCAAAAGTACAAAGACTGTGTTTTTCATGCCTAATACACCTGTGCCCTGCTCTAGATTGACAACAACAGAGAGTTCCATGGAAAGCAGCTGAAATTGCTGCCTTTTCCACTAGTGCTGTAATTTGTACAGTGTGTTCAGTATTCACAGAAAGCCTTCATAGTCCAAGCAAGGATTTACAGCTCCATGGGAAAAAAAAAATAAAAAAAATCATTCAGACTTGAACTGCCTTTGACCCACATATGAAACAAAAGGTCATAAAATGATCTGCAAACCCAGATTTCTTTCCTTAGTAAGGTAAGGGGGG
Source organism: Semnornis frantzii (assembly GCA_013399775.1). Taxonomy (NCBI): domain Eukaryota; kingdom Metazoa; phylum Chordata; class Aves; order Piciformes; family Ramphastidae; genus Semnornis; species Semnornis frantzii. The sequence continues at coordinate 24,295 of VWYK01068538.1, forward strand.
AAAATATTCACTGTATCAGCAACTGTCAGGCTTGCAGCATCATGCCAACTTCTTTTCAAATCAACACAGCAAGAAAAGACAGAAAGATTGATATTATTAAATAGAAGTCTCATCTGTATATGTCCATGGCAGGAACTTACCAGAATAACTCCCCCGACCCCCATTAATTCCAGTGGCAATTTCAAATTCAGCTTCCACAGATTTTACAGATGAGGCAGCAGCAGCTCCCTCAGTGAATAGTGTAAGATTTGATGAAGTACCAAAAAAACCTCAGTCACTTCCTCCTACTATATACAAGTATTCTCTCCTGATGCTAAAAGACATATATTTAAAAAAAAAAAAAAAAAAAAAAAAAAGGTTTACAAAAAAAAAAAATTTTTAAAAAAAAAAAAAAAAAAAAAAAAAAAAGGTTTAGGAAAAAAAAACTACCAAAAAATTGATGTTTTTTTCATCCTGCCAAGACTACCCACGGAGAGTAACAGTTACCAGCCCTGCTGCCTGCCATGGTAGGCAAGGCAGCAGGGCTCACCTTCCCTCCTTGCTGGGATGTGGTAATTGTTTGCTGCGAGGAGAGGTTTCCCTGTCATAATCTGAGAAAAGAGCAAAACAATAGAACAGTGCAAGGCTGGCATAGCCTATGCACTCTTAATGGCATCAAACAACACGGGTAACAAAAGCCAAACTGTCTCTGCAGCACTAAAGGTGGGAAAGAGCAATAACAGGCCAACAGTTGTCTGGAATAAACTGCATTAGCATGGAAATGAAAGCAGCTCTTAGAGCAATCTCATGTTTTTGCAGCGAGAAAACTGAAGAACTTAGTAGGAGACTGCTTTTGTGCTCCAAGTGCCAGGGTGCAGAAGGACCAAGTTCACATTCATGCTTTCCACTCAACACACAACTAGACATTTCATCACTCAGTGCCACTCTTCCATATCTCACAGAACAGCAGCAAGTCTGCTTTTATCTCAGCCTCTGCTGATCCACTCAGACAGCATACCCTTGGGACTCTGCTGCAGCAGCACACCACTGTGGGAATACACACAAAATAGCTATTACATTATTCCTTGCGGGGACAATTTCACTTTGATTGATTCACTAACAGATTGGACAGGAGGAAGCAGGCAGACCTGGTGCAGGGGGTATTCACCATCCTCAAGGACAGCTGCACATGTCCCTAGTTTATTAAAGGAGGTGTGCTTCTCTTTTCCCTTGAGTTGGTTCCTTTTATACTAGTGCAATAGCCACATAAAGGGTTTGGGTTGCCAAAAAAAAAAACCAAATTCACACAGCCCTACAGCCAGTTCCCAAGAAACCAAAGCTTAGTTGGGAGTTTAACAAAACACACACAAAAAATATTATCAGGAAGCCTGCCAACATGTTAAGGTTATCAATATTGGCCCAGAACACAGACCTCAGTGAAACATTTCGAAAGGATAGCCTAGGTATATACCTAGCTGTTTATTAAACAACAAGGAAAAGAGCCTTTTCTATCAAGAATTTGATTTATACATCTATAAATTCTTCAGTACAAAAGAAAATCATGACACAACTTCAGCTGTAACTCTACAAATGCAACATAAAACTATCTCAGGCTAGAGAAGAAGGGCTATGTTCACAGTTTTTCTGTAGGCTGAAAGAAAAAAAAAAACAACCTATACAAGCAGCCAGAATGTTCTAACCTAGAAAAGAATAATGCACTTTTCACATCAGTCTCCTTTTGTGATGGGCAGAAACAATTTCAGGGTGACTCCTACTGGTCTGCTGTTAGCTGCTTCCAATTTTGCAGAGTATTCTCCTTTAATCCTTTGATTGTTTCATATTACACAGCTGCATACACAGTACGTAGAGCCTAATGCAAGTGCCCCACCCCTACACCTTGAAACTGTATTACAACAGTTCAGAATTGTGGAAACTATTTATATATAGCCCTTGACTTTTGAATCCCTCAGTGATAAAATACTCCTGGTCAGCAGGCACCATTTTGGGAAGTTTTTCCTACTTTCCGGCTCATCTGACCTCATGTTCCAAGCTTGGGAGAGAGCATCCATGAATTTTGCTTCCACCTCCTCTACAGCAGCAATGGACAGAAGCAATTCAACAAAGAATCTCAGAGCTGCTACTAACTGAAGGCTGGCTTAAAATATACAATATGGTAAAATGTGCTGTGTCCAATTAGTATCACAGCAGAAGCACAGAAGTTGTCAATTTCACAGGCAGAAAAACTGCTCCTGAAGAGCTCCCCATCACCAGCATGGGGGAGATGCAAAGAAGGCAGGCAGGTAAAATGGGAAGATGAGACTGGAAAGCCAGAACAGCACATAGAGAAGTGCCTCTTGGGATTTGGGAGAAAATTTTCAGCAGCTCATCTTCTGGAGCAATAAAGCAGCAGGCCAGGGCCAGGATGTAAATGCTCCTTAGTCCTCCGCAGAGGCTCAGCTGCTGCTTATTAGAAGGGTGTTTATCAGGATGGTTGTCGTCTTCCTACTTCCTCACGTGGCCAGAAAGAGCCACAGTGGTGGGGAGGGGCTGGCATGAGGGCAGAAGCTGTGATTTAAACACAGCCGTGTGCCATTAAATGCACCACAATCACACAGCTCAATGAGGAGGGCTGAGAGCTCTACACGTAGCAGTATCTGGGAGGAGTTTGTTCAATCTCAGAAGCTCTGTGCTCTGGAAAGAACAGCACAAACGGCAGCAGTGACAGTCATGAGCCTGCACAAGGAGAAAGCAAGCTCAGTTTCACTCCGAGGCAGGCTGGCAAGGCAGGTCATTGTCATTCCTACTCAAACTAACAGTTTGTGGTATTTGGATTGTTAGCTCCCATTCTCTAGGCTGCTTGTGTTTCCTTTACCTTAGTAACCACAGCAGGCATGCACAAACACCTACAACGTGCTGCCAGAAACATCTCACGTTGAGGACTGGAGGCGTGAGGAGCACCATTTCTGGATGAGAAAACACCGTGCTATTAATGTTCCAGAAGCAGGGAGGTCAGAAGAAGAAACATTAAATGCAGCTTTCCTCCCCCCCATCAAATACAACAGGAGATCAAACAGCACAAATCTTTGCAGTTGCTGAGGGAGGTCTGTGTTCCATGGCTCAGAAACAGCAGGACCCTGCTGACATGCTTTAGAGCAGTCACGTTTTCACCTTTTCAGCCCCTCATCCACTTCTAAAAGACCTTTACCACTGACAACCTCACAGTTGCCTTCAGCAGATAACAGGTCCCTTGGATAAGAAGTGAGTCTAACCCAATTCACATCAGCTTGACTAAAATGTTTGTGATTTATGAACATTATATGGATTAGCCAACTCTGAGCTTTGCTCTGAATGTAGCACACTGACTTCAACATTGCACATTACAGGTTACAGGAATGGCCTTCCTCAGGTTATCCCAGATTCTAAAGTGCAGCACCGTAACAGATACAGAGCCATTTTTCTCTGCTGTAGCCAAGAAAGCAACTTGTTAAACCTCTAACCCAGCAATGGAGACTAAACCACCTGTACTGTACAAGCCTCCCTCCCACTCACCTGATGAATCAGTGTTGTAATAAAGCACATGGAAATTAAGTACCATGAGAAGATTCCAGCAGTAATTCTGCCTTTCAGTTACATTCGTGTAGCACCATGATTAAATTGCTCCTTAGGTTCACATTGCCCACTTCAGACCAAAACAGGCCCTAGTCCTGCCCACAGCCTCCGTTTTTTCCCTTGGATCAGAGAACTGCCATCCCTACCTTGATCAAAAGTAGCACAAAGAATGAAACCCGACTCCTTTGCTGCACCACGCGGTTTTTAGACCAGCTCTGCCATCAACCTCCCAGGCAGGCTGAGATGAATGTACTCTCAGGGTCACCTACCATCCCATCATGAGCTGCTCTGTGGAGAACTTAGCCACTTTCAGCAAGAAAACACCATGCAGAGGGGATGCCACTGCAGAGCATGACTTGAGGCTTATCTTCTTCCCTCTCTACTCATACCTCTTTGGAAACCTGCTGCCAAGGAGGAGAGGTGGCAGCTGGGGACACATCAAATGCAGGGCTGCTCCCTGCTGTACAGGCGTTGATGAATACTATTATCTCCTGCAGCAGTGCAAAGCCAGGGGAGGAATATTTTGACAACAAAGATATTGCTGCAGCCAGATGAAGCAATGAGGTGATTACACACAGCTTAGAAAAGTTCCGTCCTCACTGATGTTAAACAGTTGTTTCACACTACAGCACTTAAGGTTCATGCAGCACTCTTAAGACTGATTTCTGATCCAGCAGGCAGTTCTATGTGTCCGTGTATTTATTCTTCTGGGAAATGCTGCCTAGCTTCATTTAGCGTGGCCAAAAGCACTTCCAAACTCAGGTCTACCTGGCTTTTGGATAGCAATGCAAATGATCTCCAGAATGGTTATCTGTGTGAATGCGTATAGGAAAGGTTAATTGTTGTCCTCACATGTAGCAAGCTCAGCTCAGTGCAGTCTCACTATTTCCTCACTATCCTGGAAGAAGTATGTTAAAAATGGGTTCCGCCAACCAGATATGCCCACATGTGTTAAAAGACTAGATGTCACCTTGACAGCCTGCAGTCCCCCACACCACAGTAGTCAAATACTGGCCATCCAACCCTGATGTGCAGAGCTACCCCACAGCTCCCACTGCTAAAACTCAAACGGCAACAGTCACAGACAGAAAGGGCGAACGAGCCTTGCTACACACAACCAGGGTAACACGCGTGGGCAGAAGCAGCAGGGCTACCTTCCCAGGGCTGCTAAAGCTCAGTCTCTAGCTGAAACCACTCCACTCACAAAACGACTCCGGGGTACCACGTTATGCTGAAAATCGGAAGCCTGCTTGCGTGGGGAAAAAGGAACGGCTGGCTTGGGACGGGGTGGGGCAGAATGGATGTACTGGGGTAAATGGGGGGGGCGGAGAGGATTGGG
>VWYK01068538.1:29620-42762 GCA_013399775.1 Semnornis frantzii
CCCGGCTGTAGCGCGGCTCGGGCTGTTACCCTCCCTGGAGTTTGTTTCTTTCTCCTCCTTTATGCAGTGACAGACTGAAATCAGGGCAAGGTAAACAATGGCGAAAAAGCAAAACCAAACCGACCCCGCACAGAAATCATGCAGCCCCCTCCCCAGCAAGCAAGCAGCCATCCCTGGGGGTCCGCGACGCCACGGGCAAGGTAACGGAGAAAAGGCAACCTGGGTAGATGGCCGGGCTAAAGCCCTCCAGCTGCAGCAGCACTGGGTCTCAGCATCCAGCCGTAAGCCTCCTCCGACGCCGTGACTGAAAGGCGCTCATGCAATGTGCAGCCCCTGCCACGCAGCCGAGCACGCTCCCAGCCTCGCCTGTGTATCCAGAGCGAGAACTCACCCTATGGCCAGCACGGACCCCTTAAGCTCCTCCACACCAGGAGGACAGTCCAATCATCGCATCCCTGGGGATGACCTGACCTCACAGCACCTGGTGAAACAACACGGACAGAAAAGGATCCAGCCACGTACATCTAACTGCTGCTTCCTCTCCACCCTGCGGATCCCACAACTCAACACTGGACCAAGAACAATAAACCAAATGCACACGTCCTTCACCACCATGGGAAAAAGTAATGCCAGAAGTCCACCCAGACTCCAAGTAGCATAAAGGGCACCCAACTTTCTGAAATCAACATCACATGAGGAGGCAATGTGACCAAAATGCATGTCTGACTTTCATCGCTGAGTCTGAATCACCCATGTGCAGCTGAGCACTTGATGCAAAATACAGCATGGAGTCAGACTCGTGCTTCTGAAACCAGAAGTGTGAAATCAGATGCCTGAAGTGCTCTGTTACCCCACCCTTGACAACAAGAACTAGATCCCTTTTCTCTCTAGTGCTACAGATTCTAAATCAAGACAAAGACCCATAAGCTCTGATGACCTCATGCTACCCAGAAAGCCAGCTGCCAACTCTAAAGAGCAACATTCATTAATTGAAAAGGTCTCTCAGATCTAAGAGAAAAATCCTGAATTCATTCAAAACTGCAAGCTCAATTGAAGCAGAACATCCTTTCTCTCACTTACTACCTTGAATCTCTGATAGCCATGTACCTAACATTAGCCTGCAGAAACAGCTGATTTTCTCCTAGTGAGCTTGGTGTGATGGAGCAACACACCCTATACCTAGCTAGGAGTCCAGCATGGAGAGAAAAATCACCATCTATGTTCTTTCTTAGAAGTTCTAGAACAAAGCAGAACTATGAGCAGACCACACAGCCTAAGCCATCTCTGCCATTTAGGAGTCACCGCGCTACCCCTGAGTCACTTGCAGAGTAGGTAATTACTAAAATTCACCTGTATTTGCAGAGAGTTCTGCTGTCATCTGCAAGCTGAGGAGAGCTTTCAGGATTCCAACTGCCTTTAAATCAGTTGGGACTTTGATTTAATCCTCAACAAAATTTTACTCTGAAGGCAAGCCTGTACTGTGCAGTGGGGTAGGGCACTGCACAGGGATGCCAAGAGGAAGATGAGCCAAGGTGTCTTGTCACCCTGGTTCAGAGTACTGCCAGGCAGATCCACCCATGTTGGAGGCAGAAGCAGCTTTAGCCCAGCTTATACTGGCTCTCCTTCCTGCCCTGTCTGCTCCAGGCTTCTCTCTGTGCCCTCTGCACATTTCACCCTTTTCTGTTTGAGGTTGGCTCTGTCAGTGGAACCAGGTAGTTTGCCATCACCTTGCCTGCTTCAATGGGTTTAATGGAAAACATATTAAACCACGAACTTGACGCAGATCCTGCTGTCTGCACCCAGATTGGCTTTGTCCAGCCATGGCAACTGAAGTGGCTCCTTAGCTACTTTGGTACAGATATCTACAATTTCTAGCATCCCTACATGAATCACAGTAGGACTTACAGGGACTTCTGTTTTAAAAGTTTTTAAAACCCTTTCAAAAAGTGTTTTGGCTGAAATTTTCCACTAAATGATTTTCTTCTCAGGCAGTCATTCCGTGATTATGAATATTTTGTCTGTTCACTGCCACATTGCCACACAGAGCACATTTGATGAAAAACTGACCAAAAACATTCCCATCAAAGCAATTACATACTCTGATAAAGAAAAATACTTTATGCTTTCCTGTGTGCTCTAGGGCAGCATACGTGACATCACTGGTAGCAAGAGGGATTGAAACTAGAGCTGATCTCTAAGGTCCCATCCAGACCAGTCCATTCTATGAAACACGGAGCAAAAGGCTTGCCAGTTAAACTGTCAATCTTTTAGAGTAAAACTGGACCATGGGAAAATGTAGATGAGGCTGATGCTTTGCATCACGTAGCCATGGCATTTCTGACATGGTCCAGGGAGCCCTGAAATTAGATTTGCTGTGTCTTCAGACCTTGCACTGGATGAGTCCTCTGTGGGTTAGACAAGAACAACAACATCCATCACTTCCCTGCCTGTCAAAGACAGGACCTGGACCTATTTTGCCCGTTATAGATCCCCTATAGTGAGGAAACTGAACCATGCCAACGCTAGTATTTTTAAAGACTATTTTCCACAGCCCTCTAGTGTCTGTTCTGTTAAAAGCGATTCAAGAACATAACACATCTGCTGGGCCTCTGCTGGTGATGATTACCTTGCCCGCACAGTCTGCAGTTCATGCAGGCCTTCCTGAGCTACCCATAAAAGCCTGGTGGATAGCTAAGGTCATGACACAACCCTGCATTGCAGGTGAGGTTGGCTGTGTGCACCAGCTTCTCTGCTAACATGGCCTGAGCTCTCTAACATTAACTTCATCAGTGTCCCAAAGAAATGACATAGCCCACGGACAAAAGCTCTCTGATGGAGGTACCTGGCAGTTGGGCTGAGGTCCCGTCTGGCTTCAGTTCTCCTTAGGAAGAAACTATTCTTCCTTTTAGGTGGTCTGCAGCTGTCTTATTCTCTTTGGGCGTTTGCCAGCATGTGCCACACTTCCCTTTCACATTACAGCAATGTAACTCTAAGAGGGCTTGTAAACTGGTGTGAACTCTGTCATAAGCAGGGGTACCAAAACCAGCAAAACGCAATATACCATAATTGTAGTGCTGGGAGAGTGAAAGTCAGAGTGATTCCATTGTGTTATTCCAGTCCTTACAGTCCAGTAATGCAGCCCAGAGAGTCAGGACACTGAAAGCCAGCATGTTTTGTCTTTTTATGACAACCACAGGAGATGTACAACACCGTAGTATCAGTGCAGTTTAAAAACTGTGCTAAGTGCAGACAGGGAGATCACTCAGATATTTCAGGCCAGCAGCCTGCCGTTTCCCTAGGAAATTATTTCAGTGCTTTCCTCTGCATCTCCCTTTAGGAATCCTTCACCTTTTGGTAACTGCTGAGCAACTTTTCCCCCAGCAGACATTAGACCCCACCTGTGTGAAATGCAAACACAGACCTGTTTTACAGTGTCCATCGGACTTGCATTTTATGCTTTCCTATATCTCAGAATGTATCTGTGTAGTTCTACAAACTTCTGTTTATGGCTAGAAAGGTTATTAAATACCATAAAGCCATCAGATGTATTTATTGCCCTCTATTAAAATGAAAATGGAAAAGAACAATCAAACTCCTATCATGATAATTAGTACAATGTCTCTACAGCCATAACCACATTAATCAGAGATCATAGGAATGGTTGTTAGCATTGCAAGATACTTGCCCTTAAGCGCATGGCACGCAGCAAGAAGCAGGAAGCTTTAAAGCAAATGAGTTAGGGAAGTTATTAAAGACAGTTCTTTATCATTAGCCATAAGCTTCAGCATAGCTGTATACAATTAATGACAAGAAGAAAACCACTTTTACCTGCATGTGTTTCCTAATGCAGAGATCCTGAGCAAAAATATTTAATGCTATCACTGAGCAGAGCAGGAGTTTCTTGTTAACAAATAGCAGTCTGTCGGCTCAGAGCACCAAAAAGAAAGTCCACAGCTGAACATGTTTGCTCATTTCACATGCTGAAAAATAGAGCTGCTGCTAAATCAAATTCCTAATTGTAAGTTTGCTAGAACAGGTCCCTGGGGGAGTTAGAAAAAAAAACACAACCAGCTCCTTGGGAGCCACTGGAGATTTGAGTCCTCTTGTGGCAGAAGGCAGAGGAAAATTTTCAGCAGCTGTAAGTTGAGGCTGCACAGGCTGCTCCTCTACACAGGAGGCTGCACGGCGAGTAATAGATACAGGGAGCATCAGCTTTGCAAAGAGTTTCATGTCACACTGCAGAGCAGAAAAGCAGCAGTGTGAAGACTTCACAGCTGGCAGTGGGCAAGCACCAAAAGGAGCAGAATGCCACTGTGCTTTGATACTGCAGACTCTGCTTCTGTTTGCTTTAGCAGCTCCTGTCTCTTAGTGTGTGTCCCTTGCTGAGATGTTGTTTCTGACCCTTTTTTTTCTCCCCTCCATTAACAAAGGTAGTTTTTTTTCCTGAGTGTTTCATTAGCAGTAACTTTTGTTCCTGGCTAATATATTCACTGTACAGTAACAAAGGCCAGCTCCTGTCCTTCTTGTCAGTCTGCTGCAGAGAGGGGCAGATAACACAATTCTAAGATCTTATTTAGCTCCTGCTGCTCTATATTTCATCTGCTTTTCTGCAGTGTTGTTTTCTACCTGCAGTAGTTCTTATGGGTGGCCTTGAGTTCAACTGTGGAGAAATTTCTGGGAATGATGGATGTTGACCATATTAATACTATGCACCTTGCCTGGAGCAGTGCTAGAGAAGATGGAGCAAGTAAACAGTCTGAAGGTCTTGCTTTACTCAACACTCTGTGGTCAGGAGATTTTTCAAATATCCACATATGGGCTTTTGGTTACAGCAAAGATGTTATCTAGCTAGGACTGTCACCCTATGGACTAAGCCTCTGCAGGCCTCACAAGCCACTCAAGCTCTAATGCTCCTGTAAAAGAAGGTTTGAGCTTTCAAGGAAGAGTCTCCAGCAACAGGTCGTAGCAGAGGCTTTGGAGGCATTTCTGAAGACCTGCCAATAACAAAAGACCACACATGTTCTTACCTGCTTTGTTTTCACTACAGGAGCTGTCATATCCTTGGGTGGTTGCCTGCTTTCTACAACCTTAACCACAAGGGTGTTTTTCAGGAGTAACATTTCATCCACTTTTACCCACACCCCATTTCAGACAGGTGTTTTGTGATCTTAGGGATCTTATATTAAACAAGGCTTTCTGGGCAGATCTCACCTTCCCTGCCCTGCACCTTTGCTAACATAAACTTTTTCAAGGGGTCAGGATGACTTCAGGAGTCCTAGAATAAAGTCTGTGCTGGGAGGTAAGACTCTACTTCCACACACCTTGGTTTTGTTACAGCTGGAGTCGAGGTTTAGTGACGACTACCTGAGGCTCTCATTTCTAATTGTTCACATCAAGCACCATAAATCTATTTTATTTTCCTCTAAGCTTCTAAAGCAGCAGATTAAGATGAATGCTGCCATTATGGCTTTGGTGTGAAAAACAGACCAATGAGTTTGGTTGCCATTGATTTGCTTCTGCAAGTCTGGCTAGTAACTAACTGCAAGTCTCCTCTCAGAGGGCAGTCCAGCACGATGAGCTGGTTCCTTCTGCAGCTAGCAGCAGGCTGGAAAGCAGCCAAGATATCCAAGATGTGACAAAACGTCAGTGAAATCTGGGCTAGATTTCAAAACCCTTGATAAGACATGACATGAAACCAATTTGCTATTCAAAAACATTCCCCTAGCCCTTACTCTTGCTCATATTTCAAGCAAAGCAAGCTAGCGGATGCAAAGCTTTGAGAGAGAAAACAAAAACATACATGTATATGTAAATACATGCCTACATGCACACAAATATAGATGAGGATGAACTTTTTGCATGGCTGGATAAGACTGGAACATCTGCATCAGTATGGATGGCTGACATCTTTCAGAATGATCACAGCCAATGGGAAATGTCCATATAAAGTCAATCTTTATAAACAGGCAGGGTTTTTTAGTTTATTTTTCTTCCTGCCCTCGACAAGCTTTGGAGCAGATACCAAGTTTAACTTGCCTGCACTGAGTGCTGTTGTCCATACAGGAAACAGTACAGAGAGAAAAAAACATAAACATTTCTCTAAGAAATTTGATTATCAGACTCTGCTGGTAACACACAGATTTTTGCATAAGGCAGTACCAATCTCTCTACACATATCTAGGCAGATCTGGATCCATGCAGACAGAAAGTCACAGCTTAGTTCTGCTTTGTTCATGAGTTCATTCTCTCCAGAGAGGGGCATTTAGACTTAGAGATTACTGAATCCAGTTCCTGACACCCAACATACACTATTGATTTAGAATTCAGGTCAGAGTCACAAATCTGATCTATTAGTAGCTTTGTAATAACACCACATCATACTCCTGACCTTCCAGCTGCTCCCAAACATTACAGGATGTGTTTGTTTTCATACCCGACCCCTTTTATTTTGCCTGACTCTTGGCTCACACTTGCATCCAGCTCATCCCTGATAAATTACAGAACCTCTCACAGCTTCTTTCTTGCTTTGCTCTCTGAAATTTATCTTGTCTCCATCCATGATCAAATGAAAAAAAATCCCCATGACTGTTGCAATTCATTTTAGGGATTGTTATTGCTGATGCCTTCCGTCAACAGGACACCTGCACTTGCCACAGGGGCTTGGAGGAGAACAGAAAGAGAAAATACAGTAATATTTTCTGCTACTGCTGAAGGGCAGCTGGCTTATTGGTTTGTCTGCACAGAGGGATGCCAGTATCTTTGTCCTCCTTTTGCTTCAAACAGGGAGAACTGTCCAGTGTTCCTGTCACAAATTACAATTGTACAAGAAAAACACAAAAGAGGGAAGACTGGAAGAAAAAGATCTGTTTCCCCTGATCAGGTCTAACACTATCAAAGACCATGTTCTGACTTAGAATCCAAAAGGACAACACACAAAGGCTTGTTCCAGAGCAAAACATCCATTTGCCACAGAGGACTTGATTTGATCCCAGACCCACTGATTAGATCTTGTTCTACTGAAGTCCAGTCACAAAGGCAGTCTCATAGAGGCTGGATGTGATACTACTTGGGCATTTAGAGTAATAACTTTTGGAAGTATGATGGTGACCACAGAGAACTGTATTTTCTCCCTCATTTTGCAAATTAAATTATTAATGGCCAAGTTGGTGAACTTCATCATTCCACTGCCATTTATTATGTTTCCTGATGCCCTCGCACATCAAAATCAGGCTTGCCATGGCATGTGGCTTTCTCATGCTATTGCTGCTGTAGCAAGCAGGAGCACATCTGTAGGGTAAAGAGATTGGTATTGAGGAGGCAGCATTCGCCCTATTTGCATTTCAGAGAGCTGGCTTTGGACTAGCTTTAGTCTGGTCCTGTCAAGTCAGCATCCATTAGCAGCTACAGTGAATTGCCTGTGCTCCTAGCATACATCTTCCCATGCTGTTTCACTGAAAGGGAATCCAGGTGCATGTACTCCAAGAATGCTCTGGCTGTGAATCAAAGAGCAGTAAATAAAGATGATCTGGAGATTTACCTCAAAACCACATTGCTGATCTGTCTGAAAAAAACAAGAGTGACACATCTGAAATATGAGCAGACTGCTGACCAAAGGAAGAGAAGACTAGTGGAAAAAAAAGTACTTCTGCATGCAAAGAGACAGATTTTAGGATAACTTGTCAGCTTATCTACTGACTGTTAATAGCTTCTTAGGTTTGCACAAGCCCTAGAGCACTTTGCTTAGCCATGCTCCCTCATCTGGCAGTGAGGGCTAGGTTGCTCCTTCCCATTTCAAACCTAAGAGGGGACAGTGTGGGCCATGTCTGTGTGGCAAAAGGGGCAGCTAGTCTGCACTGGGCACCACTGAAAGCAGAACCTGCAGCTGGATCACCAGAGACCTGTGTTCCATCCAGGCCTCTGCTGGGTGTAAGCCTGGCTGCTTCCTTCAGCCAGATACTCATATGGTGGATTTATGCTACTGTGCTGAAAAAGAGGCATGCTACAAGTGGCAGCCATCCACTTTGAACTGTCATGGTGTAGACAGGATTAAAAGTAAGACCAACTTCTAAGTACAGATATCTTTTAAAAAAGGCAATTTGCAACATACCATGTTTTTGAACAACAAATGCTATCTGTGGTTATAGAGACCAAGAAATTGTAATAAATATAGAGATAAAGGAAAGATCTGAAAGTGTTATTATTTGTATTTATTTTGTATGATTACAAGACTTGAAGAGTAATGTTGATCAGGCATATTTGAATAAAACCAGAGTTCAAGACTATCAATGTCTTGCTGCCCAGAACAAGAGACCCTCTGGGACTCTGACATGCAATTAGTCCTTGTCCTGCTTCCCATTAGACCTCTGGCTACAAAGAGGACAGCAGAATAAAGAATAAAATAAAATATTCTCTTTAACTGATCTCAGGGGGAGACAAATAATTGCATTTGAATATGGGGGGCTAACTTAGCAGTACTTTGCAAAAGCACCTTAAGTAAACCTTGGCAAAAGAGGTGTTTTAAGCAGGGCAGAATCCAAATGAAGCCTCCCAGGTGTGGGGTTGTACTAAAACCTTAAAATTCAGCCTGTTTTCATCAGCATTTCAGCTAACTCATGGTCCTGCAGCTTATGAGGCCTGTATCAGCAATGACATGGATACAAGGCTCTGATGGTTAAAGCCAGAGTAAGGACCGGCATATAGAATAATTCCAGTTCCCGGTGTTTGGAAATGCCTATTATCAGGCAGCAAAACCATAATGGAGAAATACCATACCATACTGGGAGTTTGGAGATAGTTTTATATGCTTTTTTCTTTACCTGAGTAGATTGCTCTGAGGGTGGGTCACTGGATTGTGTTGAATAGGTTGGTAAATTTCAGGGATATTTGAACAGAACTGTTTTCTTCTCTCACATATGTGGTTTTAAAACCTACTTATACATGTACAGACAGTTTCTCCCTGAACAGATGTTACTTTTCACAAAATTAGGAGGCTATCATGTGTGATGAATACTAAATAGATAGAGCCCAAAGGAAAGAAAGGAGGATCTAGTGAGGAAAAGAACATCCTTATCAGACCAGTTCCCAGTTCTAGCTTCTGCTGCTGCATTTCTCTGTACCCACTCACAGTTCTTCATCTGCAGGATGGAGCTTTTTCCACAGACTATGTTTACTTACATTTTAAACTCTTGACATCAGTGAATGTCTTATCTACCATGTCTAGAACTGCAATTATTCCTATTCTGATATAAACAATGATATTTTATGTCATTTCTGTGTTGCACTTTATCACTTGTAGAGAGAAACACAGTCACTGATTTGTTGTTCTCTTTTCTTTCCTGTGGGTTTATGAGATTGTCCCTTAAAAAACCCCAAGGCATTTCTGAAGGTAGCAACGAGTTTTCAGAATGGAAGACAGTAACTTCCAAAACTAAAAGAAGCTGCAAAGAAAAGTTACCTTTAGAGAAGAGACATTGGTCTATTTCTGAGTTTATTTTGTCATCTGCCTAGGAAAAGAAATATATTTAAGGTCTTTCTATGTCTTTTTTAGAAGAATGTTGTAAGACACACATTAAACAGAATTGTGAAATCATAACACCGAGAACTGGCTGTAATTTCTATTTCCCTTTCCAGAAAGAAGTTTGCTGGGTATGAGAACTGTATACTTGCTAGAGGGAGGCTGGGAAAGGTAGGAGAGTACTGTTTGGGGAAGTAGCAGGCTCTTAGTTCTTACTCAAACCAAAGATAAGTGGCTGCAGAAAACAGGATTTGATGTCTGGCAATTGCTAGGCATACTCTCAGCTCACTTGTAAAAGAAAATTCTGTTCTTTTAAAATGGGAAGGGACCACTCTAAATGCAACATGAATATAAATAAATACATGTCTACTTTCTTATGCAGATTTCTTTTTCCTAGTTATGTTGGTCTAATTAAATGGTTTGTGTTAGACCAGGCTGGACATTCTGATTTAGGTGAAGAATGGATTTTGTCAGCATTGTTTAAAGAATTCATGCAGCAATATAAAGTAAAAGGGGCAGGCCTTGATTTTAGACACAAAAGTGTCCTCCTGGGAACCACTGCTGCTTTAATTACAGAGGTTCAAAGTCTCTCCCTTTCCCTATTAAAACTATCCCATGTTAATAAGCCAGGTTTGAAGAGACACTGAATTGATTGGTCTGCTGCATAATGTTCGCCTTCACTTGAATGGATGCCAGCTCAGCAGACAAGTACTCAAACTGTAATGCCAATCGACATGAACTATTTTACTTCTGAACAAAGCACACAAGGAAATCAAAGAACCAAAGGATGCTTACCTGCAGAAACACTTCCCAATACAGATCTTGAAGAACACAAAGCATTGCTGCTGCTATGCATAAGATTAACGTATTGAAGTCTACAGCAAAACTGCAAGGAAATCATGGGCAGGGCAACAAATGGAGTCATTTTTTGGATGAAGTTAGAAGTGGGCTCTGCTTTAAAATGCTGGAGAAATAATACTCTTGTTAACATAGTTCTCTCTTGTTCCCAGAGAGACAGCCCTCTTAGGCTCTGAAAACAGGGCACTTCCAGTGTCCCCCAACTCCCCTAAGGTATAACATTGAACTAATGGGTGGGCAAGGGTGTTTTGGTGGATTTTAACAATCTGCAATGGCTTTCTTCAGGAACTCTCTAGAGCTTAAGATGCTGAGAACAGTTTGTCTCCAAGTACAAGAGGGAGGAGCAATACAGCAAACAAGGACAGGTAATCTGCTGAACTTGTTGCCTCGACAGACAACGTGGATGGAAAGAGGAGGTTTAAAATGACAGATGTAGGTAATATTGACTGCTCTGGATGAAAGTTATTCTGTGGTTTTGGAGGAATTCTGTGGAGGCCTTCTCTAAGGATTTCAGGGAATAATTATTGTCAGTTTTCTGAGCACTTTATGGTTTTAAGAAACAAAGCCGGAAATGACCTCTACAAAAGGGTGCATATACAAAACACAAACCACCAGCTAGCTCTGAGTACAGCTGGTTTTCACTTCCAGCTTTTCAGAGTCACCACAACACCCATAGGTTCTCCAGTATAGAAGGGGTACCTAGCTCACTTAAATCCTCACAAAACAGAATGAATTCAGCCCATTGTGCTGCGAAAATTCCCCACACAACTGTCAGAGAAGTACACAGTCAGCCACAAGCCCAACTCACCACCCAAAGTGTAGGTCTCGACTCTGCAAAAATTTGCTTGCAGGAGTGAGTCATATGGCCCTTACAAAACCTCCTTGAAGAAGGAGAACAGCAGTAGCTGTTTGACATCACATAAACACTGATTTACTGACCATACATTCCTTCCAACAGTGCTGCTTTTTAAGGCTTAGATTTCTAGCTAGGAAGGCAAACTCTTACAAGAGAAAAGAGGAGGTGTACTGGAAGGGCAAACTGGAGAGTGATGAAGTTCAGTAAAAAAGATTTAAGTGTAAAACAGCAACTGAATTCAGACAGAAAATTAAGCAGTCTCACAGTATATCATGTCTAATTGCTCCCATGAAGGTTGGGCTGGCTTAAAGTTACTTAAAAATAGAGTTAATTCACCATGAGGCATGCCAGACCAGTTAAAAAAAAAAAAATCACAGTTTTTCACCATATCTTACTAAGATCTATAAAAATCTAGACACTTGGGATAGAAAAGGCCTATTAAGTCAGTCTGTTGTGTCCTTGCTAATGATGGGTTTAAACTGGCAGAGGGAAGATTGAGACTGGATGTTAGGAAGAAGCTCTTTACAGTGAGGGTGGTGAGACACTGGCACAGGTTGCCTAGGGAGGTTGTCGATGCTCCCTCCCTGGAGGTGTACAAGGCCATGTTGGAAGAGGCCTTGCCTGACCTGTACTAGTGGGAGGTGTCCCTGCCTATGGCAGGGGGTTGGAACTCGATGATCCTTGAGGTCCCTTCCAACCTTGCCATTCTATGATTGTTTCTAGTCCTTGTTTTATTTTCTTGGGCCCTGTAGAAGCCTGCTTATGGCTACCCATTTGCAGCATGAGGCTGCCACAGCTCAGGGCTGGAGATAGTGATTGGGGCGCAGAAAGGCTGGGAAGAGAAGATCTACTTTGCACCCCACTGGTAACCACAGGCGAATCGAACTCAACAGATGGGCTGCTTTGGTGGTAGTTGTTTTTAACATTTCTTTTAAAACAGACAGGACAAGGTTTTACTATGTCTTCAAAGCAAACTGAAAGCAGCAGAATTTCTGCCAGATAACATGACCAGCTTTTCATGCAAGCAACCCCAGCTACAGCACAGCAAAGCTCTCCCTCTGGTCTGATCCCAAAAGACATTTTCTCTGAGAGTATTTGGAATCAAATGTGCATTTAACTCTGCTTTCCATTTCACACTGCATTTCTAGTGATTAATGCTTCTGCTCTAGAAGGATGAAAGCCGAAACAGATGTTATCCACTCAGTGCCATTCTGATAACCCTGAGCTAAAGGCTGAAATCCTTAGTAGATTAGTGGCTGAAATAAAAAATGGATGAAAAGTGGAGAGTATGGGTGAACAAACTCTTGTAGGTTTGATTTCTGTGGATAACAATGCACAGAGGCTGTGTAATCTCTGTGCTAATCTGCTAGAGGAAAGATTAAATAGCAAAGTTCCAGCACTGAGACCTGCAACTCTCCTCTGCTGGACTGCTTCAGTGTGACCACATCTTTTTAGCAGAATGTCACTATGTAAACTATTTTCTTTTTATTGAAATAAGAATAATTTTCTCTTGTATAGTCTTGTGAGTTTATGCATTAAAGGGACTTGCAGACCCTGTAAGAGTCAAGCAGTGCAGAAGAGGTTAGAAGTATCTGGATTTTCACTTAAATGACCTTGTGAGTGGTCTTTACCAATAAAGACATACTTTTTAGAGAATGTGGGAGTATATTAATTCCTTCAGACCTTGCAAGTGCTTTGGAGAAATGAACCTGGCATAGCTTTGTCCCTCCTTTGTTCATCTCAGAAAGACAGCAACACATCCCAAAGCTGCGGTGTATTAAACTGTAGGCAAGATAGATCCACTCACTGAGGGCGTGCTATTGGAAATTGAGGGACAAAGAGATCTGCGGCATCAGTATCCTGAAGAGCAGAGAACTGGCAGGTAAGTACAAGCTGTATAGCTCCACCTGTCAA